>JAUCBJ010001189.1:0-74000 GCA_032718475.1 Nemertoderma westbladi
GCCGTCCGGGTTATATGTCCGGCATGCGCGCGAAGTTTCTTCTTTATCGCGATATCAAGATCTCTATCACTTACCTGACTCACACTCGGTGGACTTGAAGGATTATTTCGGGAACTACGGGTACTCCTAACAGCCGCTGGGACCACGGCACTTACCATACCCACAGGTCTGGAAACCGGGCTCCGGGCTCTCGCTTCTACTACACTACCCTCCCTATCACTCACCTCTGTCCGGGTTGCTGTACAATCCTTCCTTACAGTAGCGGTAGGGGATCCTAATACTATTACCTGAGGTAGCTCTTCTTCCTCACTAGTCACTGTCTCGTCCTCCTGTTCACTTACGTCAGCGTCGCTCGCTGCGTCGTCATAGTCGGCATTGTCGTCAACAGTAATATTTACGCTATCGTCAGTCGGCGGTCCAGCCGCCGTCTCGTAGCTGTCCTCTAGTGCCTCTTTGTCTGAGACACTCATAGTCTAATAATGTTTTGCCTTCCGGCAAAAATATCTCGCAAAAGTTCGAGATATAATTATAATTTAACCGAAATACGGTCAAATTATTTGTCAAATAATCAGTTGGTCCAAATGTCAAAATAAATTCGCAATGCAATATTGTGAATTTAATGGGGTATATAGTTATAGCAAATACTAGCACAATATTTAAACAAAAATATTATTATATAGCTATTATATAGCATTAAATACCGGTATAGCACAAAATAACTTTGAATCTAATACAAAATATTCAAAATATACTTGCCGCCCGAATATTTCTAATTTTATATATATATAGCTCTAATCAACGTAATTTTAATTTCAAATATTATTATGTATCCACTAGCGCGTGGCTACATCTTCGGGTTGCGACTCTCTCTAACTCTCTCTCTAACTTGAGCGATTCAAAAACCATGGCCGGCTAAACCTAAATATCCTAACTAATAAATTGAGTTCAGCTTCGCAGTTAAACAACCGATAATTTTTTACTGCTTCCACAAACACACTGGTGCCAACAGAACAACTAACCTTGTTTGCTGTGAGATTCCACGTCCGCGTCCAAAGATTCAGGCCCTTCGCTGATTGCAAACCGAACCCGCAGACCCACACGAACCCCAAACTCAGAAGTTCCGTCTTGCCATGTATCTCCAGATGGTATAAAATAACTAAGCGGTTACCTAACATACCGGTACAAAACTCTAGAATTTTACAAAATAATTTTGACCGAAAACTGAATTCTCGCAAACCTAGCTAATAATTTTCAAAAAACTTACTAATTACAATTTGCCCTAAGGCCTAAGGAACTGCTGTATTCGCAATTAGCAAAAACGCACTACCGTACATCCACTGTATGCAGTACAGTAAATAATACAGTAATCTAATTTAACAGCCTAAAAGAATATACTCTCTGTCTTACTGTACACAGTACAGCAAAACAAAACGTGCTTTACTGTTAAACAAACTACCCCGGCCTAACCAATAAAGACACAAAACTGCAAACTGCTCTATTTATTAGACAGGGCAATCAGGAGCGTATTATTGCTAATGTGAGGGGCTGCTAAATACAAAACCGCTACTTACCGTTAGATGGCGCTAACCTGCCGTCCGCTAATATGTTTTACTAATTTTCTACGGCTCCTGCTAATTTCTTGTTCCTTTCTCTACCAATTACTCGATAGAGAGCTAACTGTTCGAATATATGAGCCACGCGGGAATAACCAAAACAACAAACCCGAATCGGCTCCCTAAGCTGACTTAAAACGAGTGTGAGAGGTTTTACACTCAGAGTATATTCTTACGCCTAATCTTACTGTTAAAGTACGCCAATGCCTACGTCTTTTCTAATCGCGAATACTGGGGGTTCCCTAACGGAATGTGTGAATGCGAGAATATTTAAAATAATCAAAGTGGTACAGTTTTTATTAGGGCTAATACCTATAGTGGGACTAAACTTGTCTGCGGCTGGCTTTAGGCCAGCAAATTACTAATGCGTTTTGCGTACTGAATACTGCTATCTAGCTTATTGCCCGCTAATTCAAATAACCGCTCAGCGTGAATAGTTTACGGTACTCTAATTATTACCTTAGCTACTCTCCGCTATGCTGCGTACTAATTCTTAATTTTACTAATTAATTACAGTCACAAATATGTAACAGCCTAAAATACTGTATTACTTTGACCTAATCAGTAATTATTTACAGTAAACTAAGAGATAGAAATCAATCAAAGGGAAAAGAGCGCCTATCTAAGCTTTCGTAATCTTAGGCACACTTTAGTAACACACCAATCAGCGTCAGCAATCACATCTCGCAATGCGCGATTCACAATTGTACAATCCGCAATGCACGCAATTAGCAATTACACAGCACAATATAATAATTCGCAATACATGCAATTCGCAATTGTAAAGCACGCAGACCTCTCCCGGGTACATCTAGGCTTCCTAACTAACCCAATTCCTGCCCCCCTAATACTAAATAGAGACAAAACCTGGATCATCAGCCCCCTAATTACTGTACCAGCGAGCTGCCCCCACGCTACAATGCAAATTGCCCGACCGCAACGGTGACCCCCCGCCAGCGTTGCTCGCCTTTGAATCCTCCGCTCCCTCCTAGTCGCTCAACCCCCCGATGCGCCCACCGCCCACTGGCGCCTTAGCCCTCCATGATGCTAATAGCTACCGTAGCGGCGCATGCAAATCACAAAGTCTGACAGTCTCAGGAATCCCTTGGGATTATTGCGCAGAAAAGAATCACATAGAACCATCAATCAAAGGGTAGAAATCATAGTTCAATTGTAATTAGCAGTAATCGAAGGAATTATTGAGAAACACAAGCAAGTAATCGCACTAGCAAATCATTTCAAGAAATTAATCAAATTAGCAAATTGCAGAAAATACGAGTATCAAGAAAACAGTAAGACAGGTGCTAGGGCTAGGTGTCATGTGATAAGAGTGAGGCTCTACCGGCACACCGCCAATTTATAGGTGATCCGGATGGGGTGATGCAATAGGGTGACTCAATCGCTTTCTTATTGGCTCTCCAGTCCGTGCTAGGTCAGGTCAGGTCAGGTATTCTAGGTCATTGATCAAGAAAACTTGCCACCTCCATGCAGCATAAAGGAGGTGCCACCTGTAGCTGCATAGACCCTCTTACTAGGGCAAATCTGGTCCTGTAACTAGGACCCCCTTCGTTCTGGGATAAGTACCCCTTGGTCCTGGATTAAGGACCCATATACTTGGCTGCAGGGGTATATGGCCTGACCAGGCAGATGGTGATCTACCAATGGCTGGTTAGGAGTAGAGTGTTCTCATGTCCACTCTGAGGGCACTTCACTGCGACCTGCACCTGGCAGCAAGGGTACAGGGCATGACCCAGCAGATGAGCTGCAACAGCCAATGGTGGGTCATGTACGCCAGAGTAGATATGGGTGATGGGCCTCATATCTGACTCCATTGCGACACCCACCCTGTGGAATGGCAAACCAGGGTGTGGTATTTGCCCCGAGAGCTGACTCGGCAAAAAAGCACCCCCCAACCCCCACTATGGATTACATTAGCAATGCGGAGGTCCGGCCACTAGAGGCCAGTGGAATTACCGTACACAATCGGCCTCACAGGCGTCAGTTAACTCCTGACCGGCTGCCTGTCTCACCCCCTACTGGAGAGAGAGCAGCCAACAATTCTTTGAGTTCCTTTCCTGATGACCTTTCTGGCCCAAACCCTGGGTCACCAGGGAGGCCAGATTGTGATGGGGAGAGGGATTCTGGAGTTGGAGGCTACTCTCATGTTCCACCCCGACCAACAAAGCCATTGGTGAATCTGAGGCAAGTCACTAGACTAGCCTCAGTAAACACCCTAACACTCGGGTCCCCAATGCGACAAGGTGAGCTGACTGCCTTGGCAGATAAGCTTTCTCTTAGCGCAGTGGGTGTTCAAGAGCACCGAATGCAGACTGGACAGACTGATGAGGTTCTGATTAAGGACATGGGGGGCGGTTGGCGACTCGCCCTCGCGTCAGCAGATGATAGTGGCAATGGTGGAATTGGTCTATTGATGAATCCAACTGCACATGCAGCATTGGACAAAATAGACCAAATCTCTAACCGCATCATCCGTTGCCACTTCTCATGTTCTGGAAGACTGGCTAAGAAGTTTCCTAAGGTGGTTCTGATTGTGTGCTACTCTCCAACTAGTGTTGCCCCTGTAGAGGAGGTGGAAAATTTCTACCACAATCTACAAGCAGCAACTGATGGAGTGGATCAGCATGCATTCTTAACATTCCTGGGAGACTTTAATGCAAGTCTGCATCAATCACCTACATCGCCCTGGGTCTATAGCAATAGTGTTAACCGAAATTCTGTCCATCTTCAGGATTTTATCTCTGGAAATGGATTGTTTTCGGCTGGAACCCAGTTCAAGAAGCGAACTGGAAAGCTATGGACTCATAGTGGACCCAGTGGTCACAAGTCCCAGATAGACCATATTCTGTTTCGTAGGAAATACAGGAGCTCTATACAAGACTGTAATGCATTTACACTTCGACCCTTCTCCAGTGATCACCGCCTTATTGTGGCCAAGGTAAGACTTAGTCTGCGTGCTAGCAGAACAACGAAATCTGCCTTGCCACGGCATGACTGGTCCTCTCTGTTGCAACAGCCAAGTGTGAGATCCAGCTTCACACTACAGCTGAGCAACAGGTATGAGGCTCTTGCCTCTGAGGCGGCAGATCACTGTGAGGGCTATACTGCCTTTACAGAAGCAGTTAAGTTAGCAGCTGCAGAAACAGTTCCTGTATACCCTCGAAACAGGAAAAGGGCCCCCTGGACTGACAACAAAATTCAGAAGTGCCGAAATGACCTTCATAAGGCGCAGAAAGAGTCCCGACTCAAACAGACTACAGCGGCCAAGAATGCAGTTAAAGCTGCATCTAGGTCCCTGAACAGGCAGTACTCTGTTAATCTACAGGAGCTAATAAACCAACAGGTTGATGCCATCAATGATGCTGACGACAGCAGGCAATCATCCCAGGCATGGAAATCTATCAATCTGCTTACTGGGCGGAAAAGCCAACCAACCACCAAGGTTAAGGCTGAATCACCAGCCGATCGCCTCAATGGTTGGAAAGCCCACTTTGAAAAGCTCCTCAATAATGACAGGGTATTGCCTGATAACTTTATAGAAGTAAAAGTGTCTGAGTCTGTACTCCCAGATATTCCCATTGGCGATATCTCCTTTGCAGAAGTGAAGGCTGCTGCAAAGAGCATTAAGACCAATCGTGCCAGTGGAGTAGATGGTGTTCCCCCTGAGGTCTTTAAAATACCTGAGTGTTTAAAGCTCATCTATCCCATCATAGTAGACATGTACCGAACAACAAGAGTCCCACAAGAAATGAAAACAAATAAGTTGGTGCCAGTTCCCAAGAAGGGCAACCTAACACTCTATGGTTCTTTTCGGGGAATCTCATTGATCTCGATTGCTGCAAAACTATACAATAGAATTCTATTAAATCGCATCAGGGATCCCATTGAGAGACTGCTACGTGGAAATCAGAATGGGTTCCGTAAAGGTCGTGGGACCATGGAGCCCATTTTGGCACTTAGAAGGATAATTGAAGAGTTATCAAAAAAGAAAGACAGGCATCTGGCTGTTATCTTTGTTGACTTCTTCAAGGCCTTTGATTCAGTCTCTCTATTAATTATACAATAACGGTATGTTCACATAATGTATGTGTATGTGTCTGGATATATGCAGCAAAGAATAATTAAAATTTGCTTAATATATGTAATATATGATATATTATAGAACGACAATAAAACGCGAATAAAATTAGAATTGCTTCTGTCCTTACATACACATACACACCAACACATACATCATCTGAACATACCTTTAATATAATAATCTATAATATTTATTAATAGACATCCAATGGTAGTAGAAGCGATCGCACATTTTTAGTTTCAGTTTAACAAACGGTTTTTACATCAACGCAATACAATTTATATGCAATTCAACTTTTTATCAAAATTTATTGATCAAAAATTATGCGTTCTAGAACATGTTTATAAAATATAAATATAGATAACGTGAGCAGTACTAAGGCCAACGCAAATGATTGTAGATATTAGTTGAATAATAATTATAGACCCTACTTATTTTTTTCGAAAGTTACTCGTAATGCCTTTACGCAAGCAGATCAAATAAAGTTTACTAACTGTCTGTCTAACTGTCTAACTAACTGTCTAAACTTTTCTTGTATACTAACTGTCTAAACTTTTCTTGATTACTAACTGTCCAAACTTTTCATCTATACTAAAGGTCTTTAAAATACCTGAGTGTTTAAAGCTCATCTATCCCATCATAGTAGACATGTACCGAACAACAAGAGTCCCACAAGAAATAAAAGAAATAAGTTGGTGCCAGTTCCCAAGAAGGGCAACCTAACACTCTATGGTTCTTTTCGGGGAATCTCATTGATCTCGATTGCTGCTAAGTTATACAATATAATTCTATTAAATCGCATCAGGGATCCCATTGAGAGACTGCTCCGTAGAAATCAGAATGGGTTCCGTAAAGGTCGTGGGACCATGGAGCCAATTTTGGCACTTAGAAGGATAATTGAAGAATTATCAAAAAAGAAAGACAGGCATCTGGCTGTTATCTTTGTTGACTTCTTCAAGGCCTTTGATTCAGTCTCCCGCTCACGTATGTTCAGCATACTTTCATTATATGGGATTCCTGATGAAATTATTGCAGCAATCAGATCAGTATACGATGGTTCGACAACATTTGTGTCTACTGTTGATGGTGACAAAGAACCATTTGAAGTGTTATGGGGCGTCCTCCAGGGAGACACACTTGCACCATTCTTGTTCATAATTTTGGTTGACTATGTTCTACGCATGTCCTTAGATCATCATAATAATGATGGGGTGATGATAACTCCACCTACTGGCTCCAGAAGTCGAGGAAATCCTGCCAAGTACCTAACTGATCTAGACTTTGCTGATGACTTAGGAGTACTCTCAGAATCACTAGAGGGAGCCCAACGGCTCCTCAGCTCAATAGAACATGCTGCTTCTAGTGTTGGTCTTTTTATTAATTCCAGAAAGACCAAAATTTTGACAGTTAACTTTGAAAGTTCTCAGCAAGTCTCTGATCGGATGAGCATAAGCTCAAAGGATGGTATGCTTGAGCATGTGGACGACTTCTGTAACCTGGGATCATGGATCCAGAAGTCAGGTGAGGACCTTCGAATACGTAAGGGAAAGGCATGGGTAGCCTTGAATAGGCTTTCCAGGATTTGGAAGTCACCGAGAATTAATCGGAAACTTAAGGTCCGAATATTTAGAGCAGCAAGAGTTCCAGTACTCCTCTATGGGAGTCCATGCTGGGCTCTTACTGCTGAGGACACCAAATCTCTGGATGGCACATTCACAAGAATGCTACGCCAGGTTCATTGTGTCAAGTACAATGCACACATCTCCAACCAGACACTATATAACATTGGAGGTGTCTCATTGGTTCCCCCAAGCTTGACACTAGAACATAATCGCCTCCGCTTTGCAGGACATTGCTTTCGCCGTGAGGACCAGCCAGTGCATAATCTTGTACTTTGGCAGCCTCATGGAGTGAATAAGCATGGTGGACAGCCCATGACTTTCTTGAGACGCATCTTAAAGGACACTGGCCTTAAAGATGCGGATGATCTAGCTAATGTCATGGGTGATAGGGAGTTGTGGCGGTGCAATTTTGTTGACAAGCCGGCACAGCATTCTTAAAAATGCAGCTGCAATGCAGCATGCCGATCCTAGTAGTAGTAGTAGCTTACCTTTCCTACAAAACTATGGAATAAAGAACGATAATATAAATAAGAGAACTTCTGTATTAAAATTCCAAAAACAAATACACTTTTCGGGTACAACAGCGTAATGTTAAGCAGCACCCGACTGTGGAATTCCTTAGATAAAAATATCCGTGAGCTCAAGTCATACAAAGAATTTATAACTAAAATTAGGAGCCAATTCAGCAAAATGTACGCCCGTGAGGAAATAACTTAACCCTATTCCACCTGGGGTTGGGCAGAATCTGCCCAACACTTTTTATTTTTAGAAATTAATCATGATAATTTTTATGTATTATTATGAAATTCATTGACTTTTCCTAGAATTTAATTGGCTTTCTGATGGTAACAAAATATTTTTTTCATCATTTATACTTTTTGTGCTATGGTATGTTTTTCATATCATAGTCACATTTTCTTATTATAATATCTTTATTAGCCTAACTGGTAGAAAAGATAATCCCTGGTTGGATAGTTCCCCTGGTCAACAAGCTAGAATACAACCAATTACGGTCCAGGACATTCATTTGGGTGGGTTGTAAAGTTAAATTCAAACACGAGATTGTCTACTGCTTGGATTAGTACACATCAATCACATTATTTTTTAATAACAAAATACTAAACTGACAGATAAGCAAGCAATAAGTCTACTAGGATAAAACAACAACCACCATTGATACCAGTATATTCCTAATGTAATACAGCAGTGTAAAGATGATAGAAAAAATAAAGTATTGATGGTCTTTAGCTGGTTATATTATATTAAATAAAGATACAATAGTAAACTTCACAAACGTTTTAATGGACACCGCAACAACATACGACACTACCCCTCACGAGCCAATGACGGAAAAACACACGAAGACATACTCCTAGATAGGCACATATACGGTTGTGGGTTAGAAAATTTACGCACCGCAACTATAAAACAATTCACAAACATACCCGAACTACTAGCGACGGAAGCTAACCTAATCTATACATACAACCCCCCACTTAACGTAGCTAGACCAGCAATCTAAACCCAACGTTTTATATAATACACCCTATATTCTATATCTTACACAACTACAGTGCCCTCTATAGCGAATTTCCGGGGTCTTTATTTGCTTTTCCCCTACCTTCCTTTCTGTTTTTGTCTTGGGTTTTCTGTTTCTTGTGATTTCTTACTCTGTAAAAATTACAGCTATCATTATGTTGCATTCTACCTAACCATGCGCTTTAAGTAGATACCTCATAATCCTATGTAACCTACCTAATCCAATTATACCATGCAGTATGTAGACACATGACCACTCCTGGGATTTCCCTTTCAACTTCTCCCAACCTTATAACCCAACCTGCAACCCTATATTTGTACTTTAGATTGACAGCTTTCAACTAACTCGGTGTATTTTCCCTATCACAATTACCTTACGTTATACAGTACATACATACACGTTAACCTTTCTGGGATTCACCTATCAGGTATTCCCCTTTAAAACTTATATATATATATATATAGACCTCCACCTTTTCCTGTTAGTTGCCAGTACATAGTCTGATGCAGAACAGTAGGTCGAAAACGTTTACTATTGTATCTATATTTAATATAATATAACCAGTTAACCTTTTAGCTGCCAAGTTCCCATTTTGTTCCCTCAAATTTAGATGTAAGCCAGAGCTACAAAATTTTATAGAATTTGACAAAAACACGTTTAGTGTATTCATTTATTATGTGTGTTATAATATATTATGTAATAAAGAAAAAAATCTGGCTGCTAGCATGTTATTTTTTAAGTTTATTTTTGGTAAAAAATGGACACTGGGGCACCATTTCTAAAGTAACACTTTATTAAAATAAGAACACCATTAATTGATGTAAATATGTTTGCTGCATAAAGCTAACATGTTATACTATATATTATAATAGAAATGTCAAATTTTGAAATATTTGTTCAGGGTGCAAAAATGCAATTAAAAATTTTGGGAACAAAATGGGAACTTGGCCACTAAAGGGTCTTTATTATAATTATAAAGGAATAAAATTATTCCTGAAACTTTTATTTCTGCTGAAGTTCAGACCTATCAGCCTGTGTTTATCATATCTAAAAACTGCCTTTTCCTAAGACCAAGCCCTATCTAAGTCAAACACTACACTACAGCAGCAAGCAAGACCATATTGCCATAGTCACAGACACCTACTGACTATATACCGGTACTACAGTACAGCTGTACAGTAGTAGGCGTAGGCGCTACTACCAGACTACTACATTACTAACTGACTAACTGTACTACCGGTAGCTAACTGTACTACAACTGTACTTAGTACTCAGCTAACTGTACTACCGCTACCGGTAGGCTTGTCTTCAAGTAGGCCTATGTACATTTCATCTGACAGTGTAGCACCCTGTCTGAAGGATGCGAAAAATCAATGGAGCCGGTGTTTTTTTATTAGTTTTTATTATTTCTAGTATATTGGAGCCTTTGGGATGGACAGTGGAGTGACTCGCGCTGGTTATTGTTATCGTTGTGTAGCTACTACGTTGGCGAGAGGCACAGCGGCAACAGTACAAAGGCGCTGAGGATCTCAGGCTGTCCAGGGGCTGGTGCGGGGACCATATAGGCAGCCACGCCCGCTAGCCGTTATTATTATCAATAACTTCGATTGCTGTTCTTTATAATGCAGTAATGGCGGCTTGTAGTTCCTTTTATGGTCGTAATAAAGGAAATAAATATTCAGAAGCGACAACGTTCATCACACTGCAAGAGGCATTAGACAATTGCTCGGAAGAATCACCTAATACAGTAATATTGTAATTTTGCCTCCAGAAGATGGCAATGATTCTGAAACCGAGCAGGGAGGTGGAGATGAGGACACGAACTTTGGGAGTTCCGAATTTCCTACAACAGTATCTGGTTGCGTTGAACTATTCAACCTCGTTGATGATGACATTGATGTTGAATCCTGGTCCACTGATAAGGCTAAGTGCCCAGGTGAGGCTGTTCTACCACCTACAGAGACTGTGGAAGCTGGTTCCTCTAGATCAGTTGTCATTCCCCCTGTTGTCAAAAGACGTCGAACTGATGTTTATTCGTGGTAAGCCAATCCGGTTTGGATTTAAGATTTGGATGTTATGTGGTGTGGTGAGGATGGCTACCCTTATAACATGCAGCATGGAGATATATACCAGTAAAGATGAATCACGAGTAGGTCCATTGGGAAGTGCTGTTGTTAACAATATGATAAGTTGGATTTCGAACTTTGCAAATAATCATATTCTTTTTGATAATTTCTTCACATCTTACGACCTCTTGCAGTCAATGATAGAGAGGGGTATTCATGCCACAGGGACAATCAGAGAAGTGCGGAATGGGAAATGCCCTCTAATCGATTCACGGGAAATGAAACGAAAAGATCTCGGTTCATATGACTACAGGTTTGTTGCTAGTGCATAAATAAATCTGAATAATAACTGGCTATCTACCGGTATAATAAATTTATTATAAATATAATAAATATATATATAGGCCTAACTAATAAATATAGGCTGTAATATGTATATGTATAATAATTGTCTAACAATATGAAAATGAATGCAAAAAATCCGTATACATATACATTAAATAATGTAAAAAATATAAATAAAGTGTATATAATATAGTAGGCCTAATAAATTAAATATATATATCCTACTGATCCTATCCTAATAATTATATATAACCAGTTCTATATTCCATTTATTGTAGAAGTGCTGGTAACATTGTAATGTGCAAGTGTAATGACAATGCAATAGTCACTGTTGGTAGCAACTGGTTGGTGTTACACCCACTGAGAAGGCTAAGAGGCAGATTTATATATATTATATATATATAAATATAATATATTATTATTATATAATATATATATTTATAAAGATATATTATATATATATATATATATTACATATATATATGTACTTTATCCTTTTGTACTGTATCGTCGCCACTGTGTTGTGTGTAGACTTACTGTAGTTCGGTAGTCTGGCAGTACCGTAACATTACTGCATTACTGGGGCTCGGGAGTCAGGCGTTACTGACCGGTTTAGTGTATCCTTTCTGCAGTTTGGTACTGCAGTGCTCCAGTACACAGGGATGTACTTGGTTTGTAATAGACTTACATTACAGTCCTATCTGTCAGTCTGTAGGTGGGTGGAGTTGCTCGGTTTCATATAATTTAAATTAGTTGTTTAGTGCAGTTAGCTAGGTAGTACATTAGTTATATTTGAGAAAGTTTAGTAGTTTTTTTAGTTCAGTAGTCTATAGTTTAGTAGTGCTTTATTTTATTTGATAAAGATTATGTAATATAATCGAAAATTTATAAACTTTTTAGCGTTTTACCATTTGGGAGTTAGTTCCGGCAGCGGCAGAACAATCAAGTAAATATATATCTTTCCTTTCTGCGGTTTGGAGAAGTACTACTTGTTATATATATTACATATATATATGTATATATATATTATATAGCTGTTATTATAGTTATATTATAGTGATTAAATCTGAACAATTTTATAAATTATTTTTTCAAATTGCCCCTTTAGTGGCCAAGTTCCCATTTTGTTCCCATACCATATCTCGGCTATACCTTGATGAAATTTTCTAAAACTTATTTTCAGATCTAATTTCGTTATAATACAACAACCTATCATGGAAAAAACAAATTTTATCGCTCAGTCTCAGAGCGGCCTCTAGAAGGCTAAAGACCCTCAATACTTTATTTTTTCTATCATCTTTACACTATGCTGCCGCTGGTGAATGCCTACCACTTCATCCGTTCTTGTAATACAGCAGAGCAAACATAAACAGAGGTGAATAAATCTATTCAATAACAGCACCCCTGCAAGCAAAATTTTCACTTGGGATGTCTGGCAGAGTTAGGCAGACAGTGGTGTTGGGAGGAGTATGTATAGTATTATCTCATCTTTTTACTATAATGGGTTATCTTCATGATAATTAATTTATATGGATATATTATTTAAAATTATGAATATATAAAACTCAGAACAGATGCATTATATATTTTTCTATAAACCTGCGAAAATTTTGAAAGTTTTGATAATAACAAACAAATTCAAAAATACCAGAGACTGCTGGTTAACTTGATGTTTCATAGTATTATGTTAATTGTGCTTACCCATTACTAAGTAGTGTAGAGTAGATCATAGATAGATACACTTAGTACATTATTATTAATAAATATAGAGATATTAAAGTTAGGTAATGACGCTTTATTCAATAATTATCAGCCATAACGATATCTATCTGTTAGGCTGCCTCTGTGCGGTTTTTTTTCTTATAAAACTTGTTGCGGAGTTTTTGAATAAAAATCATTTATTATTATTATTATTATTATTATATTATTCGCAAAGTCGGTGTCTGTGACTGTAGTTGCCGGATATCTACTACTTCTGCGTTCTTGAAGTGTGAATCCCAGGTCTTCACCCTTTGTGGCTGTCCTCATCGCGTAATCCAGCACAATTACAAACAGTAATGGTGCTAATGTGTCACCTTGCAGTACCCCAGCCAGGATTGAGAAAAACTCAGTTTCACCATCTGGTGAGAGTACCTGCGCTTCTGTGTCACAATATAACAATCCAATGCCAGCAACAATTACTTCTGGTATTCCATAAGCTCTTAGGATTTCAGACTGCGGGGAGATTATTCGACTTAAATCCTTCAATCAGTCTCCGTAGTGCAAGTATCTGAGCTATTGTTGATCTACTTGGTCGAAATCCGTTTTGGCTCTTACGCAGTAGTTTCTCTATGTGAGGCCTAATCCTATATAGAATCATTTTATTGTATATTTTGGCAGCTACCACAAGTTACTACTACCACTGTTTCTATAGGTAGTGTCTTGTCATATATTTTCCTTCTAGGGATGACCTCGATGTTTGGTGGCTGCCCAAGCAAGTTGCTGAAGTGATTTTTCTACTTCCCAACACGTTCTTCAGGACTATCGGCTTTGAGGCGCCCCTTTGCACAACTTTTCCGACCAGATACCTCATTTACAGTTTGCCAGGTAAGTCTTGATTGTTGCTGTATATGAGCAGTTGTAATTTCTTCAATTTTATCTTGTATGTACTTTTCCTGGCTGATGTTGTAGGCCAATTTAAGATCGTCCTTAGCTTTCTCAATCTTGTTAATGTTTTCTTTTGTTGGTTGTTCGGTTTTAACTTTGTAGGCTTTCTTAAGATGTTCTCTCTTACAAGTAACCTCAGAGTTTTGCCATGGCACATACTGTTTTCGTTTGGGTTTCTGAGGGATATGCCTCTTAGCTGATTCCTTGTGGGCTGTTATTATATTCTGGTATATTGAATTGGTGGAATGGTCTTCATCCATTGACTGAAGTGCTTCAAAGCGGTTTTGAACTTCTACTGTGTAAGCATCCTTTACTGCATTGTCAGTTCTGAGTTTCTCCTAGTCATAGTTGATTTGCTTGCTTGTCCTGGGTTTGCTGGCACTCAAACTGAGTCTGATCTCTGCAGTCACAATTCTGTGGTCCGAACCAATTAGTTTGAACGAGCTGTATGCCTCGCAGTTGATCATGCTGTTTCTCCACTTTTTGTTTATATGGATGTAATCCAGTTGTGCTTTGGTTCCATTAGGGTATTGAAAGGTCCATAGCTTCCCCTTACTCTTTTCGAATGTGTTGTTTGTTGGTATAAATTCACATTCTTCCATTAGGTCTAAAAGTAAGTACCCATTTCTGTTAGAACTGGTGTTATAGGTCCCTTGATGTCTTCTGGGCCAATCCGCGCATTCAGGTCACCAGCAATGACTTTAACATTGTGTTTCGGAATGTCCTTTATAAGTCCAGTCAGATCTACATAAAACTTGACTGCTTGTTCTGGCTCTGAGGCATTGGTTGGACTGTAGCAAAATATAACTGTTGTCTTGGGATTCCCATCAAATTTTGCAATCATAACCCTGGAATTTATAGATTCGATGTTGTTTAGGGTCTTAAGTGCAAATGGGCTTAGCAGAATTCCTACTCCGCCTATTGATGCATTGGCCGAGTTTCTTACTGCTGAGCTTGTTAGTAACGTCCATCTATTTCCAATGTCATTATACTTCATGGCAGTGTCTTCATGACAAATCCGATGTTCTTGGATGCAGATGATGTTGATGTTATATTCCATTGCCAGAGCAACCATGTCACCCTGTTTGCTATGTGCTTTCAGCTTGCGTGTGTTCATTGTCGCAATCTTTATTGTCGTTTTACATTTCAACAGGTTGGTTCTTCTTTCTTCTCTGTCTTCTGTTCCAGTAGCCAATTTATCGACCCCAGCCTGGTGTACCACTGAGGGACGCGGTCCTTGTTGACCCGGGCGACGACCGAGCCGGTATTTCTCCTGGAGAGTTCTCATGCTCATATCTTTCAGTTGCGATAGTAAACCGCTTGTGGTCGCAACTCCTACAAGCGTCTTCGCAGTAGGTCGCCGTTGGTTGATTACCTTCCGCCGAACTTGTCAGCATGTCTAGCCGTTGGTTGATTACCTTCCACCTATCCATGGCCTACAGCCCTGTTGCCGACTGTAGGGGTCCTTTTGTTACACCCTGAAACAAGTGTGCCTCCTGGGTTAGGTATCCAGTATAGACAGAGCGGGGCGTGTATCATCTCTATTTCAGATGCGTATCAAGCCTTTGCCTATGGTGCCCTAGGCGCTATAGCCCTCAATGACTTATTTAGTTGACGGGGCTAAACCAACCCACTCTTGATCAACTAAATAATGAGTAGGCTACTGCCGCTTATCGGGCCTGCCCTACTGGGCTGACAGCTACGGGTAGTACCACATTACTTCCATAGTGGTAGCAGGATCTGGGGACCTGACCTGACTGAATAAGATTTGATTTGATTGAATTAAGATTTAATTTATAATCAATAAATAATCATACATCTTTATATTAAACACTCGAATAAAGTACAAACTTTGTGAGAATGGGACACGGCGAATCGACCTGTGCTATTTTTATTCAACATGAGCTAAATTTTACCCGCTAAATAATTAATAACCGAAATAAGAACCGAAATATAGTTGGTCTTGAAATAGAGCACTTCTTACCCTTCCAAGCCAATATCAATGTGCACAAACATACATACAGACAAACACACACACAGACGTTTTTTTTGACAGCAAGAAGCCCTGACGGTCTTCTAATTATACACGAAAAATATAGTTCAATAGTTATTGTTCCCATCTTAATTACGACTATAACTCTGTTGGCAAAGACATACCATTTCATCTCACCAACAATTATTTATGTTGCCTTGACTCAACCATAACGTAGGCCAAAAATGCATAGTAATGCAATGGTGAGATGAACTCTAACATGAACTCTAACATGAACTCTAATGGCATAATTATTATTACCAAGGCGTTGTTGTTAGCAACCTTAAATAACATTTACATCGAATATAATTGTATTATATTGACATTGAATCATAATATAATTATTGTGGCCTATATTTGCAATTTGTGAAATTAATTAATATTGAAGAAATACAACATCAACCAACCACACAATCAAAGTTAGTAGAAAATTCGCAATAAATTATTTAAATTTGTATGTTTGTGAAGAAATCATAGCTATATTTTTGTCAGTTAATGTGTAGTTAGTTAGTTAATTTAATAGCCGTAATAAGGTTTGACCGTTTGATGTGCGGTTAGTAAACGTCTGATGTGATCTAAAATTATAAGCAGAATGTAATAATAAGTTTATGAAAACAATAAAATAGGAAATTGGGTCTTATTCCCTCAGATACTAAGGATACTAAGATACTCAGGCGCTAAGGCCTATTAAAAAATGAAATACCAAATAGATTTTAGTGCTCCCAACCCAACTACCACAAGGAAAACTGCACCAAACCATACAGTAACTACAGGTTCCGGTAAGTATTGCACGAATAGGCTATCCCATAAATTAAAAAAAATATAGGAAATAGAATATAAGTAAAATATATATAGGAAATAAAATATATATAGAATATATATAATATATAATTATACGATATATAAATATACGAATACGAATATATAAATATTAATAATATAATTCCTCATTAAAATCTGCATATATCCCACTGAAAATCAAATTATTGAAAATTTGTCTTGAGAAATTGTATTTTTTTTTCTTAAATTGGGTTTTTCTCAAAACGATATTTTCATCTTAAAAGGTACCTTTTCGCTTTCACTGACACATATGTTCACCTAATCCTTTATCTTAGAGTTGAGAATTCTGCGTGTTTATGGTGATGGCCGCAGGTTTTTCCTATATAATAATTGGTACACAAGTTGAACTTTATATGGTGGAAAGATAATGTTCTTTATCGTACAATTCTAGAATCCATTATTGCATTAATCCATAGCAACGGACACAACTTTTGGGTGGATACAACGCTGCTCTAGTAAGTCAGTCGCGGAGTTTGTGGCCTGAGGTGGGCACTACCCTAGTGTGGTTCCCGAGTGTGGATGCTCGTAGTGCGTCTTGGACCTCGCCAAATGCCGCCTCGTTAATGTATGGAACTACCAGTAGTGGTGTGATGCGTGCTTACTTCGTGCTGCCTATTTTAGTTCTCTCCCTTTTGCGTGGGTTGAGTGCTTGTTGAGTGAGTTTTGTGAGTTTCATTCGGCCATTCGTTCCATGCTAGGATATGGTGTACTTTGAGAATGCTTCTATTCCCTTCCTTTGTTGTGGGATTCCTAATGGCTCTGTGAATAAAATTTCGCGCTGTTCTGTATAAGGTACTGGAGGATGATGGATGGATGGACAAACCACAAGGTTTCTCTCCGGTGCACATAGATTTGAGTGAAGGGGACTGTTTTTCTATTGCCAATCAACAATCCTTTTGTTTGCTTGTAGTACTGGCAGAAATTACTGGCTGTGGTCAGATGTATAAGGCCATTGAACTCACTGGTTTCAATACCGAATGTGTTGATGTCTTCTTGGTGTACTTTTCAGAATTCTGTGATAACCTATATGCCATTCATTCACTTTGGTGATGAACCTGTTGGTGTTTTGGTTGGTGTTTAAGTTTTGCGTATTTAAGAAGAAATTGTTTTCCCGGGGGGGGGGGGGGGGGGGGGTATTTATTTACTGTGGTGAAGGTCCTACAATAGGATATAAAAATTCATCCCGTGTAATACGTGTATAATATCTTGTGTGTCCTATTGAAAATAAATAATAATTAATTGATTACGGTTCCCAAGGTAGCATATTATAAAAAATACCCAGTATATGTGAGATTTCTCGTGTTTCTTATCTAACCAAAACGTTTGCAATGTATTTATTCCCCGTCATATTTTTTGTTTTACATTTACAGTTGAAGCAAGAAATTCTCAACTATGTTTAAATATTTGATGTTGATGGTGGTTTGTGGCCCGGCATACGGTTAGTACTAGTCCAAACGGGTTTACTTTACTAAATATAGATGTAGACACTCTTTAGTAGGGCAGCACCCAATGAGGTTTAGAATTAAAGTCAAATCAAAGTTCTTTAACTTTAAGTAATAAAATGAAACAAAATAGGTAGTCCTACGCAACTAGCAGAAGTAAATTCAAGCAAAACAACGAACAGTCAGTAGAAGATGGAGGTGACCGGCTCGTCTTTCCATAGCTGCTTCCAATGCTTTTTTTTTATACAATAATACAATACA
The DNA here is from genome assembly GCA_032718475.1 of Nemertoderma westbladi. Lineage (NCBI taxonomy): Eukaryota > Metazoa > Xenacoelomorpha > Nemertodermatida > Nemertodermatidae > Nemertoderma > Nemertoderma westbladi. The sequence continues at coordinate 18,507 of JAUCBJ010001189.1, forward strand.
ATTTTTTTTAATTCAATAGTAATTGCATTTTATTGCAAGTTTATATTTTTAATTCCTAATTAAGGGTTATTCGATTGCCACGAGAAATTTTCCATGACAATGGACTCTGGTAGTGACGATATCGACACTTACATTGAAGCTGTCACTAACAAAGCTGTTGCCGACAGCGGTGCTATTGTTCAGTACGGTGCTGTATGTCAAACCTGCGCGGTGAGTAAAAGGTTTCAGTTATGTTAAAGCTTTTGCGGCGAAAATTTCCCCATTTTACACAATGCGCTGGTTACTCTAAACCCTTGAAAAACTCTCAAGAACTTTGTATTTTATGAACTGATGTAAACTTACTCCCTCCAGCGTTTATTCTCAGTATAACACTTTCCCCTACATTCCCACAGAAACCCAAATGCTCAGATTACAAAATCACTAGCCATTGGATATTATTATCTTTGTTTACGTTCTTCTTTGTTAGTCACCATCCAATCAGTGTACTTTCCCTCCTACGTCACCCCATAGACTGAATTACCGGATCCATTGGTTACGGGTTGAAGCATGGAGACCGGTCCCTGATTGGGAGTTCTTGTCTGTTCTATGCGTTCTACGGCGTTCGATATGATTCATGCTTTGTGAGCTACTTGAGGCAAGAATATTCTTGCAGGCTTCAGTGTGTATGTGAGTATTTTATTCACATCCTGACTTTGTGCCCAGAAACACCAGCGGCTAGAAAGATACAGAAGGCAAATCTGTTACACATTTACATGTCCACATCTATTTTACACGTTTATCTAACACTCACTGCAATACATCCTGACTGTCTGATATTGCTGCAACACCGCATTTTTATACTGATTTATGCTGTTATAATCTGTTGTGATTGTATCATATGGATTCATGTTAATAGTTGGAGAATACTTACGAATAACCGGTAGATCTCTTAGTTTTCATGATCATTGAGGTAAGCGGAGGGGTTTGCTATTCAGAATTGCATAGTTCAAATAACAGGGTACGTTCAATAAATACATCCCTAAAGGATGTAAACATTTGCGTTATCTTATGCCCACCCGTTGTAGTTAGTATAAGTCATATCATATCTCTGCGTAGTATCTATAGCGGAGCACCTGAAAGGAACTGTCAGTATTTAACGGAAAATAAACATAGTTTTTGGAGATTATATAGTAAAGATGGGTTAAATAATACAATGTATCCTATGGCTTGTTCCTACGACTTTCTGCTTCCGAATCCAGTCTCCCACCTCCGGTGGGTCATACGCCGCGCAAGACTGGCTTTGGCTGTGTTCATTTGTCTTGGGCTGTCAGGTATTAGTAGACATATAAATTAGCAGGTTAAACTGTTAAAGTACTAAAAGTGCGAACAAGTTATATACGTATAAATAGCAGAGCAGGTCACAGTGGCAAAACCAAAACAATAAACGGAAGTTTATCAAACACATGTTGCCGTTTCAAAATCAGCCACACAGCAACTTAATTAAGTTGTTAAGTCTTGAATCTGCATTCACGGGGTATGGCACAGTCTCCATTTATGTTTTGGGCTGCTCTTAGTAATCTTATGTAACAACAATCAATTCGTTGTTGGGGTAATTCCGTCAGTGTCCAGGGGCAGTATTCATAGAGTTAGTATTAGTTACAGCTACTTAGTGACAACTTTTAGTAAGAGCTGCAACTATGTTTAGTGAAAGATATCCGTTACTACAAACAACTGATTTTAGTAAGAGCATTGACTTAACTTAGTTTCAACTAGCTCTTACTAAAAGTTGTCGGTATATCGGTATTCATAAACTGTTGCTAAACTTAGTTCAAGCCAATTACATAGTAATAGTAGTGGTACTTCAACGTTAATGCTTTCATTTTCAATTAAAGAAATAAATAAATATAATCTAATCAAAGAGGTTGGTCGGTAGGCCCCCCTATCTGTATGTTTAATGCTATACTGGTACTGGTAGCCTACATAATTAGATATCAATACCGGATAAATAATAGCATACGGATATCAATAACAAGTAGGATGAGCTGAGGAGTCGTTGGGCTCCCTCTAGTGATTCTGAGAGTACTCCTAAGTCATCAGCAAAGTCTAGATCAGTTAGGTACTTGGCAAGTTTTCCTCGACTTCTATCCTATATTGAGTTTTTCAATAACATAGGCCAATACATTACATTACATACAGTAGGTAATGTAACTAGTAACTACTATAAATAAACTATTTAGTCACATGTTGTGTTGATGTGACTAGAAATATAAGTCACAGCAAATAGTAACTTAAGTGAGACTAAATTCTATGAATACCAGTTTAGTAACAACTAGTACTAAGTACATTAGTAATAAGTAGCACCAAATTCTCTGAATACCGAATTAGTTTATGCGCTTACTAACTGACTGTGAATATCGAGGTCAGCCCTACAAGGAAAATATCTGACAAGACACTACCTATAGAAACAGGGGACTTCACACCTTCCGAACTCCAAAGAAGCATTGAAAGCATGTCCAATAATAAAGCGAGTAGATTAGATGAAATCGCAGCGGAGGTATGGATAACCGGAGTGCTCAACAGACCATTATTGAATGTTTGCAACCGGATGTTAAAAGGGGAAAATCCACCACCAATTTGGACTAAAGGTCAACTAAAGCCTCTCCCCAAGAAAGGAGACCTCGGTATACCAACAAATCTGTCTGCTTGTGGTAGCTGCCAAAATATACAATAAAATGATTCTATATAGGATTAGGCCTCACATAGAGAAACTACAGTGTAAGATCCAAAACGGATTTCGACCAAGTAGATCAACAATAGCTCAGATACTTGCACTACGGAGACTGATTCAAGGAATTATGTCAAAGATTCTCCATGGGTCAGGTCAGGTATTCTAGGTCATTGATCAAGAAAACTTGCCACCTCCATGCAGCATAAAGGAGGTTCCACCTGTAGCTGCATAGACCCTCTTACTAGGGCAAATCTGGTCCTGTAACTAGGACCCCCTTCGTTCTGGGATAAGGACGCCCTTGGTCCTGGATTAAGGACCCATATACTTGGCTGCAGGGGGATATGGCCTGACCAGGCAGATGGTGATCTACCAATGGCTGGTCAGGAGTATAGTGTTCTCATGTCCACTCTGAGAGCACTTCACTGCGACCTGCACCTGGCCGCAAGGGTACAGGGCATCCCAGCAGATGAGCTGAAACAGCCAATGGTGGGTCATGTATGCCAGAGTAGATATGGGTGATGGGCCTCATATCTGACTCCATTGCGACAACCACCCTGTGGAATGGCAAACCACGGTGTGGTATTTGCCCCGAGAGCTGACTCGGCAAAAAAGTACCCCCCAACCCCCACTATGGATTACATTAGTAATGCGGAGGTCCGGCCATTTGAGGCCAGTGGAATTACAGGACACAATCGGCCTAACAGGCGTCAGTTAACTCCTGACTGGCTGATGACCTTTCTGGCCCAAACCCTGGGTCACCAGGGAGGCCAGATTGTGATGGGGAGAGGGATTCTGGAGTTGGAGTCTACTGTCATGTTCCACCCCGACCAACAAAGCCATTGGTGAATCTGAGGCAAGTCACTAGACTAGCCTCAGTAAACACCCTAACACTCGGGTCCCCAATGCAACAAGGTGAGCTGACTGCCTTGGCAGATAAGCTTTCTCTTAGCGCAGTGGATGTTCAAGAGCACCGAATGCAGACTGGACAGACTGATGAGGTTCTGATTAAGGACATGGGGGGCGGTTGGCGACGCGCCCTCGCGTCAGCAGATGATAGTGGCAATGGTGGAATTGGTCTATTGATGAATCCAACTGCACATGCAGCATTGGACAAAATAGACCGAATCTCTAACCGCATTATCCGTTGCCACTTCTCATGTTCTGGAAGACTGGCTAAGAAGTTTCCTAAGGTGGTTCTGATTGTGTGCTACTCTCCAACTAGTGTTGCCCCTGTAGAGGAGGTGGAAAATTTCTACCACAATCTACAAGCAGCTACTGATGGAGTGGATCAGCATGCATTCTTAACATTCCTGGGAGACTTTAATGCAAGTCTGCATCAATCACCTACATCGCCCTGGGTCTATAGCAATAGTGTTAACCGAAATTCTGTCCATGTTCAGGATTTTATCTCTGGAAATGGATTGTTTTCGGCTGGAAACCAGTTCAAGAAGCAAACTGGAAAGCTATGGACTCATAGTGGACCCAGTGGTCACACACAAGTCCCAGATAGACCATATTCTGTTTCGTAGGAAATACAGGAGCTCTATACATGACTGTAATGCATTTACACTTCGACCCTTCTCCAGTGATCACCGCCTTATTGTGGCCAAGATAAGACTTAGTCTGCGTGCTAGCAGAACAACGAAATCTGCCCTGCCGTGGCATGACTGGTCCTCTCTGTTGCAACAGCCAAGTGTGAGATCCAGCTTCACACTACAGCTGAGCAACAGGTATGAGGCTCTTGCCTCTGAGGCGGCAGATCACTGTGAGGGCTATACTGCCTTTACAGAAGCAGTTAAGTTAGCAGCTGCAGAAACAGTTCCTGTATGCCCTCGAAACAGGAAAAGGGCCCCCTATTATAGTTGCTATTATATACTATATTATATATATCTATGTATTATATATTATATTATATATATATATATATATTATTGTATATTATATATATTATATATATATATGCTATATATACTATATAGCTATTATAGTTGCCCCCTATTCAAAGCAGGTTCCTTTTCTACGATAGGGCGGCGCCCTTTTATCCAAGAGCTCGTTTTAGTAAGGCAGTAGTTTGTAAATATTCGACTTTCGATTCTTAAACCAACATTTACGTTATAATACTACTGCCTATCAGTATCAGAAGATATCAAGAAATCGTATTTGCGTTAATATATCTCATAGCGAGTTATTGAATAATTAAATCGAATCATGTTTTGCGGTACACCATTGCCTACATAGATAGACCATGGGTAAACCCTCCATTATATTATTTCAAAATTTAGAAAATACGCGCTGAAGTGAACGCGATAAGCAGTTTGAGTGGGGCGTACTACGAAATGGCGTGGAACACTTACGTTTGCGAGAAAGGAAGTGACGTCTGCAAAGACCCCAAAGGAATCAATTCATGCACCCCTGAGATTGACAATGAGCACAAGAAGAGTTTAGACAGTTAGTATACAAGAAAAGTTTAGACAGTTAGTATTCAAGAAAATATTGGACAGTTAAATACAAGAAAAGTTTAGGCATTTACTACAGATGAAAAGTTTGGACAGTTAGTATAGAAGGAAAGATTGGACAGTTAAATACAAGAAAAGTTTAGGCAGTTAGTATACCATAAAAGTTTAGACAGTTAGTATACAAGAAAAGTTTAGACAGTTAGTATACCAGAAAAGTGTGGACAGTTAGAATACAAGAAAAGTTTAGACAGCATACAAGTAAAGTTTGGACAGTTAGAATACAAGAAAAGTTTAGACAGTTAGCATACCAGAAAAGTTTGGACAGTTAGTATACCAGAAAAGTTTAGACAGTTAGTATACAAGAAAAGTTTAGACAGTTAGTATACCAGAAAAGTGTGGACAGTTAGAATACAAGAAAAGTTTAGACAGTTAGCATACCAGAAAAGTTTGGACAGTTAGAATACAAGAAAAGTTTAGATAGCATACAAGTAAAGTTTGGACAGTTAGAATACAAGAAAAGTTTAGACAGTTAGCATACCAGAAAAGTTTGGACAGTTAGAATACAAGAAAAGTTTAGACAGATAGCATACCAGAAAAGTTTGGACAGTTAGAATACAAGAAAAGTTTAGACAGTTAGCATACCAGAAAAGTTTGGACAGTTCGAATACAAGAAAAGTTTAGACAGTGAGCATACCAGAAAAGTTTGGACAGTTAGTATAAAAGAAAAGTTTAGACAGTTAGTATACCAGAAAAGTTTGGACAGTTAGAATACAAGAAAAGTTTAGACAGTTAGCATACCAGAAAAGTTTGGACAGTTAGAATACAAGAAAAGTTTAGACAGTTAGCATACCAGAAAAGTTTGGACAGTTAGTATACAAGAAAAGTTTAGACAGTTAGTATACCAGAAAAGTGTGGACAGTTAGAATACAAGAAAAGTTTAGACAGTTAGCATACCAGAAAAGTTTGGACAGTTAGAATACAAGAAAAGTTTAGATAGCATACAAGTAAAGTTTGGACAGTTAGAATACAAGAAAAGTTTAGACAGTTAGCATACCAGAAAAGTTTGGACAGTTAGAATACAAGAAAAGTTTAGACAGATAGCATACCAGAAAAGTTTGGACAGTTAGAATACAAGAAAAGTTTAGACAGTTAGCATACCAGAAAAGTTTGGACAGTTCGAATACAAGAAAAGTTTAGACAGATAGCATACCAGAAAAGTTTGGACAGTTAGAATACAAGAAAAGTTTAGACAGTTAGCATACCAGAAAAGTTTGGACAGTTAGAATACAAGAAAAGTTTAGACAGATAGCATACCAGAAAAGTTTGGACAGTTAGAATACAAGAAAAGTTTAGACAGTTAGTATACCAGAAAAGTGTGGACAGTTAGAATACAAGAAAAGTTTAGACAGTTAGCATACCAGAAAAGTTTGGACAGTTAGAATACAAGAAAAGTTTAGACAGCATACAAGTAAAGTTTGGACAGTTAGAATACAAGAAAAGTTTAGACAGTTAGCATACCAGAAAAGTTTGGACAGTTAGTATACCAGAAAAGTTTAGACAGTTAGTATACAAGAAAAGTTTAGACAGTTAGTATACCAGAAAAGTGTGGACAGTTAGAATACAAGAAAAGTTTAGACAGTTAGCATACCAGAAAAGTTTGGACAGTTAGTATACAAGAAAAGTTTAGACAGTTAGTATACCAGAAAAGTGTGGACAGTTAGAATACAAGAAAAGTTTAGACAGTTAGCATACCAGAAAAGTTTGGACAGTTCGAATACAAGAAAAGTTTAGACAGATAGCATACCAGAAAAGTTTGGACAGTTAGAATACAAGAAAAGTTTAGACAGTTAGCATACCAGAAAAGTTTGGACAGTTAGAATACAAGAAACGTTTAGACAGATAGCATACCAGAAAAGTTTGGACAGTTAGAATACAAGAAAAGTTTAGACAGTTAGTATACCGGAAAAGTGTGGACAGTTAGAATACAAGAAAAGTTTAGACAGTTAGCATACCAGAAAAGTTTGGACAGTTAGAATACAAGAAAAGTTTAGACAGCATACAAGTAAAGTTTGGACAGTTAGAATACAAGAAAAGTTTAGACAGTTAGCATACCAGAAAAGTTTGGACAGTTAGTATACCAGAAAAGTTTAGACAGTTAGTATACAAGAAAAGTTTAGACAGTTAGTATACCAGAAAAGTGTGGACAGTTAGAATACAAGAAAAGTTTAGACAGTTAGCATACCAGAAAAGTTTGGACAGTTAGTATACAAGAAAAGTTTAGACAGTTAGTATACCAGAAAAGTGTGGACAGTTAGAATACAAGAAAAGTTTAGACAGTTAGCATACCAGAAAAGTTTGGACAGTTAGAATACAAGAAAAGTTTAGATAGCATACAAGTAAAGTTTGGACAGTTAGAATACAAGAAAAGTTTAGACAGTTAGCATACCAGAAAAGTTTGGACAGTTAGAATACAAGAAAAGTTTAGACAGATAGCATACCAGAAAAGTTTGGACAGTTAGAATACAAGAAAAGTTTAGACAGTTAGCATACCAGAAAAGTTTGGACAGTTCGAATACAAGAAAAGTTTAGACAGATAGCATACCAGAAAAGTTTGGACAGTTCGAATACAAGAAAAGTTTAGACAGTTAGCATACCAGAAAAGTTTGGACAGTTAGTATAAAAGAAAAGTTTAGACAGTTAGTATACCAGAAAAGTTTGGACAGTTAGAATACAAGAAAAGTTTAGACAGTTAGTATACCAGAAAAGTGTGGACAGTTAGAATACAAGAAAAGTTTAGACAGTTAGCATACCAGAAAAGTTTGGACAGTTAGAATACAAGAAAAGTTTAGACAGCATACAAGTAAAGTTTGGACAGTTAGAATACAAGAAAAGTTTAGACAGTTAGCATACCAGAAAAGTTTGGACAGTTAGTATACCAGAAAAGTTTAGACAGTTAGTATACAAGAAAAGTTTAGACAGTTAGTATACCAGAAAAGTGTGGACAGTTAGAATACAAGAAAAGTTTAGACAGTTAGCATACCAGAAAAGTTTGGACAGTTAGAATACAAGAAAAGTTTAGATAGCATACAAGTAAAGTTTGGACAGTTAGAATACAAGAAAAGTTTAGACAGTTAGCATACCAGTAAAGTTTGGACAGTTAGAATACAAGAAAAGTTTAGACAGATAGCATACCAGAAAAGTTTGGACAGTTAGAATACAAGAAAAGTTTAGACAGTTAGCATACCAGAAAAGTTTGGACAGTTAGAATACAAGAAAAGTTTAGACAGATAGCATACCAGAAAAGTTTGGACAGTTAGAATACAAGAAAAGTTTAGACAGTTAGCATACCAGAAAAGTTTGGACAGTTCGAATACAAGAAAAGTTTAGACAGTTAGCATACCAGAAAAGTTTGGACAGTTAGTATAAAAGAAAAGTTTAGACAGTTAGTATACCAGAAAAGTTTGGACAGTTAGAATACAAGAAAAGTTTAGACAGTTAGCATACCAGAAAAGTTTGGACAGTTAGAATACAAGAAAAGTTTAGACAGTTAGCATACCAGAAAAGTTTGGACAGTTAGTATACAAGAAAAGTTTAGACAGTTAGTATACCAGAAAAGTGTGGACAGTTAGAATACAAGAAAAGTTTAGACAGTTAGCATACCAGAAAAGTTTGGACAGTTAGAATACAAGAAAAGTTTAGATAGCATACAAGTAAAGTTTGGACAGTTAGAATACAAGAAAAGTTTAGACAGTTAGCATACCAGAAAAGTTTGGACAGTTAGAATACAAGAAAAGTTTAGACAGATAGCATACCAGAAAAGTTTGGACAGTTAGAATACAAGAAAAGTTTAGACAGTTAGCATACCAGAAAAGTTTGGACAGTTCGAATACAAGAAAAGTTTAGACAGTTAGCATACCAGAAAAGTTTGGACAGTTAGTATAAAAGAAAAGTTTAGACAGTTAGTTTACCAGAAAAGTTTGGACAGTTAGAATACAAGAAAAGTTTAGACAGTTAGCATACCAGAAAAGTTTGGACAGTTAGAATACAAGAAAAGTTTAGACAGTTAGCATACCAGAAAAGTTTGGACAGTTAGTATACAAGAAAAGTTTAGACAGTTAGTATACCAGAAAAGTTTGGACAGTTAGAATACAAGAAAAGTTTAGACAGTTAGCATACCAGAAAAGTTTGGACAGTTAGAATTCAAGAAAAGTTTAGACAGTTACTATAGATGAAAGGTTTAGACAGTTAGTATACAAGGAAAGTTTAGACAGTTAGTATACAAGAAAGGTTCAGACCTTTAGTATAGATGAAAAGTTTGGACAACTACTACTACTACTAGTATCGGAATGCTGCATTGCAGCTGCATTTTTAAGAATGCTGTGCCGGCTTGTCGACAAAATTGCGCCGCCACAACTCCCTATCACCCATGACATTTGCTAGATCATCCGCATTTTCAAGGCCAGTGTCCGTTAAGATGCGTCTCAAGAAAGTCATGGGCTGTCCACCCTGCTTATTCACTCCATGGGGCTGCCAAAGTACAAGATTATGCACTGGCTGGTCCTCACGGCGAAAACAATGTCCTGCAAAGCGGAGGCGATTTTGTTCTAGTGTCAAGCTTGGGGGAACCAATGAGACACCTCCAATGTTATATAGCGTCTTGTTGGAGATGTGTGCATTGTACTTGACACAATGAACCCGGCGTGGCATTCTTGTGAATGTGCCATCCAGAGATTTGGTGTCCTCAGCAGTAAGAGCCCAGCATGGACTCCCATAGAGGAGTACTGGAACTCTTGCTGCTATAAATATTCGGACCTTAAGTTTCCGATTAATTCTCGGTGACTTCCAAATCCTGGAAAGCCTATTCAAGGCTGCCCATGCCTTTCCCTTACGTATTCGAAGGTCCTCACCTGACTTCTGGATCCATGATCCCAGGATACAGAAGTCGTCCACATGCTCAAGCATACCATCCTTTGAGCTTATGCTCATCCGATCAGAGACTTGCTGAGAACTTTCAAAGTTAACTGTCAAAATTTTGGTATTTCTGGAATTAATAAAAAGACCAACACTAGAAGCAGCATGTTCTATTGAGCTGAGGAGCCGTTGGGCTCCCTCTAGTGATTCTGTGAGTACTCCTAAGTCATCAGCAAAGTCTAGATCAGTTAGGTACTTGGCAGGATTTCCTCGACTTCTGGAGCCAGTAGGTGGAGTTATCATCACCCCATCATTATTATGATGATCTAAGGACATGCGTAGAACATAGTCAACCAAAATTATGAACAAGAATGGTGCAAGTGTGTCTCCCTGGAGGACGCCCCATAACACTTCAAATGGTTCTTTGTCACCATCAACAGTAGACACAAATGTTGTCGAACCATCGTATACTGATCTGATTGCTGCAATAATTTCATCAGGAATCCCATATTATGAAAGTATGCTGAACATACGTGAGCGGGAGACTGAATCAAAGGCCTTGAAGAAGTCAACAAAGATAACAGCCAGATGCCTGTCTTTCTTTTTTGATAATTCTTCAATTATCCTTCTAAGTGCCAAAATTGGCTCCATGGTCCCACGACCTTTACGGAACCCATTCTGATTTCTACGGAGCAGTCTCTCAATGGGATCCCTGATGCGATTTAATAGAATTATATTGTATAAGTTAGCAGCAATCGAGATCAATGAGATTCCCCGAAAAGAACCATAGAGTGTTAGGTTGCCCTTCTTGGGAACTGGCACCAACTTATTTGTTTTTATTTCTTGTGGGACTCTTGTTGTTCGGTACATGTCTACTATGATGGGATAGATGAGCTTTAAACACTCAGGTATTTTAAAGACCTTTAGTATAGATGAAAAGTTTGGACAGTTAGTAATCAAGAAAAGTTTAGACAGTTAGTATACAAGAAAAGTTTAGACAGTTAGTTAGACAGTTAGACAGACAGTTAGTAAACTTTATTTGATCTGCTTGCGTAAAGGCATTACGAGTAACTTTCGAAAAAAATAAGTAGGGTCTATAATTATTATTCAACTAATATCTACAATCATTTGCGTTGGCCTTAGTACTGCTCACGTTATCTATATTTATATTTTATAAAATCCATGTTCTAGAACGCATAATTTTTGATCAATAAATTTTGATAAAAAGTTGAATTGCATATAAATTGTATTGCGTTGATGTAAAAACCGTTTGTTAAACTGAAACTAAAAATGTGCGATCGCTTCTACTACCATTGGATGTCTATTAATAAATATTATAGATTATTATATTAAAGGTATGTTCAGATGATGTATGTGTTGGTGTGTATGTGTATGTAAGGACAGAAGCAATTCTAATTTTATTCGCGTTTTATTGTCGTTCTATAATATATCATATATTATATATATTAAGCAAATTTTAATTATTCTTTGCTGCATATATCCAGACACATACACATACATTATGTGAACATACCGTTATTGTATAATTAATAAGTAATATTATTAATATATTATTATTTACATAGAGTTGACAGCCGATGGTGAAAAAGATGTAACCATGACGAGTTGCAAGGTATATTGCTGCAATGACGTTAACAACTGTAACCACGCAACCAACGTCGCTCTCTCATTTGCTCTCGCTATGGCGACCACTGCCGTAGTTATATTATTTTAATACTGTGTTACCTGATGTGTACACCAAGTAGTGCGTGCGCGTGTTTAGTTCAGACAATATTATTATACACAATATTATTTATTATTATTACAAATATATTATATTCTACAATAATTAATTATACAATTATAATAACCTATAACCTTTATATCGTGAACATGAACCAGAACATTACACACCAGAAAGTGTGGTTTAGAGAAAAACGCAAAAAATATCCATTTGTATCCCGTCCCCTAATTATTTGCACAAAGGTGTAGAAATATAGAATTAAGGGGGGGGGGGGGGGGTAGCGCATTTTCTGACCAAAAAGACGAATTTTTGAAACATATGGAAACCGTATATATATATATATATATATATATATATATTATATACCGAAATATCTGGGATAGAAGATATTGGCTCCGATATATCGCGATATCGGTAAAGGCGATAAAGTTTGGGGTTTGCATTCAATTTCTGCAAATTTCTGTGCTCAGTGGTGCCAATTGGATGTCTCCACGAGAAAGATCACAAAATTTTAATTGAGAAGGTTGTTTTTTTATGAATATTGGACCAACTTGTCAGTTTATAAGACAACTTCAAGTCACCGGAATGTAGACGGGACTCGAATAAGCGACTCTGCGGTCTTTGCGGGATTACACGGAATAGACTTATCGATCATTGGAGATCTTCAAAATGTATAATCTCCAGTTCTAGTGGGCGTACGAAGTTCGTTTTAGGCTCATTCGAAAGCTCTTTTCTTAGAGAACAAAGTTACTTTGGTCTCTGAGAAAAGAGGTTTCGAATGAGGCAAAAACGAACTCCGTACGACCACTAGAACTGGAGATTATACATTTTGAAGATCTCCGATGACCTCATTATCCTCATATATCCTTATTCTTACTCGTCGGGTCAGCAACTCTGTCAACCTCTGCGGTACCAGCGCCGGCGACGTCCACACCATCACCTGCTCCGGGAAGACTGGCCGTTATGTCGTTGAGTTAAAAGGAATCAGCGAATATCTTACTCTTTGTGAAGTCGATGTCTTTCCCTTATAAAGACGAAGAACAACGAATTACAGCAACAGTAGCCGAGACTGTAGATCTAACTTATATTGTTAATAACAAAGTTTCTGTTAGTGGCATACTTTCACCTATAATTATATGTAAAATATTATATAATTATTACTATGTTTTATATTGAACACAATTTCGGAAATACTAATATAGATATTAAAAAATTTGAAATTTAGTAAAAAAAAAAAAAAAAAAATTCTTACTCGTCCACCTTTTCTAAATATTACTATATTACTTTTATATAGGTTAACCGACAGTAACCAATATTTACAGAAATTTTCTAGAACATCCAATGAAATCTGCAGAATATGCACAGTATCTGCAACCAGGATAACGTCATTGGCGTACAATAGCAAAAATAATTTCAAAGTACCAATTTGAATACAATCAATGCCAGAGCAAGCTATTTCAGCCTCAATGTCATTGATAAATTATTGAAATAATAAAGGAGAAAGGCAGTCTCCTTGACGAACACCTATAAGGCCAATATAACACCAATAAGGCATAAAAATATCATCTGACATTACACCCCCGAAACGTACCGGTACGCATGATTAAGCAGATGCAAACATACTTTTAATTAAAGAAAATAATTTGCCACCAAAACCTAAATAAGTTAATTTAACCCAAAGAGCCTCTCTTTCAATACAGTCAACCGCTTTTCTAAAATCTATAAAGGCACAATAGAAATTCGAATTTGTACCTGTTAAATAATGATTGATGAGTGTACTAAGTGTAAATATATGATCTGTTGTTGAGTAGTCCATTCTAAAACCGGGTCAAGGGTGCTGTAGGCTGTCACAGTAGCATTTACACTGTTACGGGATTATCCCTATGCACTTCCCCCACAATGTGTTGGCAAGCTGTGTTTTTCGAGGTGTTTGTTATTATACATTTATTATAGGAAGGGATCTAGTGGTCTAAAATGGCAGCTGGCTTTGAAAGTGTTAGCGGATCCAATTCGCTGCACCACCCAGTGGAAAATGGGGAAAGGCATGATTTACGAATCATGATTGGATATGCGATATTACCAATATAATATCGCATACCAAAGGCACTAAGGCAATATACACTGCCAGCTAGAGAGAGATGCCAGCACATCAGCTCATCTCAGGGGGAAGCTAAGCATAGGACCAGGGGAAAATAGGGATTGGCTAGGGAGTAAATCAACCAATGATAGGGCAGCTTTCCATCAATTATCGCGCATTCACTGGTAGGCCAAACGTAAGTAGGAATGTGTATCCCATGTAATATATATAACCGTTACTCTGTTAATTGTGCTTTAGTTGGCTACATTAAGTGTAGAAGTCTGAAGGTTTTTCACCGTCGTCGCTGTCATTGTTACTGCTATTATTGTATCACTGATTGTGCTATATATGTCTGATATCACGAATAACTATAAACTCAGTTATTTTACTGGCCTTCGGCCTTTCAGCTTCCTTGTCAGCCTTTCAGTAGCCTAAAAGACGCAGCGACACGTATTTTCTATACGACTCGAAACACACTCCAGTTGGGATCCTCGCCAACTCGGATCCCATCACAGTTAAAAACCAGAGTTGGGAAGTTAAATACCAACGACAACGAGATCCAGGATTACTGTGACGATGACACGCCAACATGAGCGAACGAACGCTCCAGAGTTCAATCAGAGAGGGGAGTCCACCGCTCATCCTGAGCTATAGAGATGAGACGATCAGGGAGGCGGCGACTAGATGGTACCAGCCTGCCACACCGGATTCGCCGAAGAACAATGGTTTGGTTATTGAGAAGGAAGGCGGACGAGTACGAGGAGAAGAGGGATGTGAGTCTTTTGCGAGTCAATTGCCTGCAACGGGGATACAATGCCATGAGGAGGATACTCAAGGATGCCAGGACCACCAGGGAGGCAGACCAAGGTAAACTGGAGCGCCGACACGGTGAGTGCAATAAACATTTCCATTATTTAGCCCGATTTGGGCAAGGTGAACTGGGGAACGAATGAAAGGGCGAGGGTGGTCGCCATGGAACTATTTGAATTGTAGCGATTGGGGATAATGCCGTACAGTATTGTGTACATAGGGCCTTATCTAGTAGATGCGCAGGGGATAAGTTAGTGGTATGGGAGGGTTTGAATGATGCCGAACCCGAGGTTGACCCAGAGGATTAGGTGTCGTCCATTAGTAAAACCACTAGCAGGCACGATAAAATTAGTAAAACTGGTAGGCGACGGGAGTCCATCGCAACTGAAAAGTCCGCTACACCCTCCGCAAAAGCAAGAAGGGTGTTAGAGATAGATCTGGCATGTCAGCTAGACATGGTCGCGTTGGACCACAGAGAATTAGAGAGACAGTTGGACAAGGGGACCGCATTATTAGAAAAGGGAGCTAGCGAGAGAGTGTAAAGAGAGAGCTGTGAAGGTGGCGAGAGAGTATAGAGAGCGAGAAGCGAGAGAAGCAGAGTTAGCCGACCACAGTATTAGAGAGGACATAGAGAGAGAGAGAGAGCTGGCAAGATAATGCAGGATTATATGCATACCCAATTGAGGGGGTTAATGCAGTATCAGGCGAAACAGCAATGCCGATTGGAACTGGTGAAACTTTGAAACTCTGACTGGTTTATCAGAGAGTGAAGCTGGCTCGGGAAGTATTTATGAGGAACCAGGGGTGATGGAAACTTTTGTTAATACTCCACTTACAAGTACCGGTCGACAAACACAAAACCAGTATGACCAGACGGATGGGGGGGGGGGGGGGGGGGGGGTAATGACAATACGTTTAATGGAAATGTTAATATTAATAATACCGTAGTTGATAATTCCAACAATAATGAGGGCACTTTTCTTACAGGAAAGAACGTTTTGGTAAATAATAATGATCTTAAAGAATATCCTTGCGCCATCCAGACTAAGATGTACAAGGGAACCTTGATCTAGTGGTTTTCTAGGAGTTCATAAATGTGACAGAGTGGCATGTGTCCCCTGTAAGTTATTATTACCTTTAAAATATGTCAGCTCAACAACAACATAGACTGTCCCGCGTTTATGATCACATGAAAAACACTTCTCGTACAGTGAGACAGCGTCTGATAAAAAAGTGTAACATTTTAATGAATGAAACCCGCTTTGCTTCAAGCCCTAACAATGTTTTATACGATAATTTGTTCTCTCATAAAAGACATAAAGCTGGACCTCAGAGATCCGCACAACGTAGACTTAATTACTTAAACAGACGCAAAAAAATCGAAAATAGATTAGATGATTCAATGTCAATGAACAAATGTGACCCTATTGTATTTGATCCTGTTGTCTATGAAGACATAGAAATCGATGACCCAGGAATTTTGTTGCTCAAGAAAGGACCTTCGTTTTGCCCAATTCCTCCACATGCTGATTTGTATCAGGCGAACATAGACTTTATAAAATTTGCTTCATCTATAAGAATAAAATTTGATAATTACATGCAAGATAAGAAGGCAAATTTAGGGGTTACAGTAGTTCACAGAGAAGACGATCAGACTGTTGAAAGTGAAACAGCACCTGATTTTCATGTTGCAGAAGGTAACCCACCTAATGAATGCATATTAGAAGCATTAATTGCCTTGAAAGCAATAATTGTGCTTTCAATGGCAAACACTTCACCCAGTCTGGGGGTTCAGCTATCGGACCCTCTTATTCTTGTACCTACACTGATATATACATATATGATAGAGACCGTCATACGGAAAAACAGTGATAACTCGAGAACTGAAAGAGGTTTCACTACTACTACTACTACTAGTATCGGCATGCTGCATTGCAGCTGCATTTTTAAGAATACTGTGCCGGCTTATCGACAAAATTGCACCGCCACAAATCCCTATCACCCATGACATTTGCTAGATCATCCGCATCTTCAAGGCCAGTGTCCTTTAAGATGCGTCTCAAGAAAGTCATGGGCTGTCCATCATGCTTATTCATTCCATGAGGCTGCCAAAGTACAAGATTATGCACTGGCTGGTCCTCTCGGCGAAAGCAATGTCCTGCAAAGCGGAGGCGATTTTGTTCTAGTGTCAAGCTTGGGGGAACCAATGAGACACCTCCAATGTTATATAGTGTCTGGTTGGAGATGTGTGCATTGTACTTGACACAATGAACCCGGCGTAGCATTCTTGTGAATGTGCCATCCAGAGATTTGGTGTCCTCAGCAGTTAGAGCCCAGCATGGACTCCCATAGAGGAGTACTGGAACTACTGCTGCTCTAAATAATCGGACCTTAAGTTTCCGATTAATTCTCAGAAACTTCCAAATCCTGGAAAGCCTATTCAAGGCTGCCCATGCCTTTCCCATACGTATTCGAAGGTCCTCACCTGACTTCCGGATACATGATCCCAGGTAACAGAAGTCGTCCACATGCTCAAGCAACCATCTTTTGAGCTTATGCTCGCTCATCCAATCAGAGACTTTCTGAGGACTTTCAAAGTTAACTGTCAAAATTTTGGTGTTTCTGGAGTTAATAAAAAGACCAACACTGGAAGCAGCATGTTCTAATGAGCTGAGGAGCCGTTGGGCTCCCTCTAGTGATTCTGAGAGTACTCCTAAGTCATCAGCAAAGTCTAGATCAGTTACGTACTTGGCAGGATTTCCTCGACTTCTGGAGCCAGTAGGTGGCGTTATCATCACCCCATCATCAGTATGATGATCTAAGGACATGCGTAGAACATAGTCAACAACAATTATGAACAAGAATGGTGCAAGTGTGTCTCCCTGGAGGACGCCCCATAACACTTCAAATGGTTCTGTGTCACCGTCAACAGTAGACACAAATGTTGTCAAACCATCGTATACTGATCTGATTTCTGCAATAATTTCATCAGGAATCCCATATAATGAAAGTATGCTGAACATATGTGAGCGAGAGACTGAATCAAAGGCCTTGAAGAAGCCAACAAAGATATCAGCCAGATGCCTGTCTTTCTTTTTTGATAACTCTTCAATTATCCTTCTAAGTGCCAAAATGGTCTCCATGGTCCCACGACCTTTACGGAACCCATTCTGATTTCCACGGAGCAGTCTCTCAATGGGATCCCTGATGCGATTTAATAGAATTCTATTGTATAGCTTTGCAGCAATCGAGATCAATGAGATTCCCCGAAAAGAACCATAGAGTGTTAGGTTGCCCTTCTTGGGAACTGGCACCAACTTATTTGTTTTCATTTCGTGTGGGACTCTTGTTGTTCGGTACATGTCTACTATGATGGGATAGATGAGCTTTAAACACTCAGGTATTTTAAGGACCTCAGGGGGAACACCATCTACTCCACTGGCACAATTGGTCTTAATGCTCTTTGCAGCAGCCTTCACTTCTGCAAAGGAGATATCACCAATGGGAATATCTGGGAGTACGGACTCAGACACTTTTACTTCTATAAAGTTATCAGGCAATACCCTGTCATTATTGAGGAGCTTTTGAAAGTGGGCCTTCCAACCATTGAGGCGATCGGCTGGTGATTCAGCCTTAACCTTGGTGGTTGGTTGGCTTTTTCGACCAGCAAGCAAGTTGATCGATCTCCATGCCTGGGATGATTGCCTGCTGTCGTCAGCATCATTGATGGCATCAACCTGTTGGTTTATTAGCTCCTGTAAATTAACAGGGACCTAGATGTAGCCTTAACTGCTAATGTCTCACATTGTACCAGTCTACACAAACACTAACGTCTACCTGTGTTCCAGTCTAGACCAAAACTGATGTCGCGCTGTGTACCAATCTACACCAACACTGATGTCTCGCAGTGTACCACTCTACACCGCAGTTTTTGAAAATTTTAATTCCGTAACGTAATTCCGTAACATGCAATTGTAATTCTGTAATGCAAATATCTCGTCTTATATATCACATTGCCACAAAAGGAAAATAATTGTGTATTGCCCATCGGTTAGAGGAAGAGAATTTAGAATTTTAATGCCACATGTTGAGTAGTTTAAAAGCTATTTTAAAGTTTTTGTTACGGAATTACAAAATTCGCAATAGCGTTTTGTTATTTTTGCAAACGAAGTTGATTGCTTTCTAGGAAACCAATATTAAATTTCTTAAGTACAACCGAGGTGGAACCATCACTCACACAGGCAATTAGACAGACTAAGATTTATGTTGTTTATAATGACTGTATTTTCGCCTTAATTGTAGGCAAAATTTGCACAGCGATTTTGAAAATTGTAAAAAAATTTACAATAAATTTCAACTTGGAAGTAGGAGCCCACACATAACGGAATTTGCTTCTAATTTCTCATTTCAGATGATTAGGATGTTAAGCATGAGATCCAATCATTAAAAATATTATCTGCTAAGGTTTTTTCTGAGCTCCATGTCCGTTTATTCGTGAAATTCAGGCGGGCACAACAATTTTCACCCACCGGCGAAAAATACAAGTTTGAAAACTCTTACGAAATTTTTACTAATTCCATTGAATTCAGAACCCTCACAAATCTGTATAACGCAAGAAACAAGGTGACACAATCAATTGATATATTTGATGGTTTTCAAAATTTGGTGCTAGCACCACATTTTGCACCCACTTCCGAAAAATACAAGTTTGAGATGTCTAGTTCGATAATTCTATATTCCATTGAATTCAGAACAGCCATAAACCTCTAAAACGCAAGAAATAAATTGTCACAAGCAATTTTATCTATTGAATGGATTTTCACAATTTCGTGCTAGCACCAAAATTTGCACACAGCACCGAAAAATACAAGTTTGATACGCTTGGTGCAACTCGTATATATTCCATTGAAACCAGAACCCCAAAAAACCCAATTGCGTAAAAAACAAGTTTTAAACAATCAATTTACAAACTTGACATATTTCAAAATTTGGTTCTGGCACCAAAATTTGGCACCGGTCGAAAAAAACAAGTTTGAAATTTCTAAATCAATTTATATGAATTCCATCCAATTGCTAACACAAAAAAACCGATGTAAATCCAAAATAGAGATGTTACAAATCATATTTAATGAAATGTATTTGCAAAAAACGTTTCAAAAAAAGTGCCAAAAGTAGGGTTAAAAAATGGTGCTATAACTCGAAAACTACCAGATATTTTTGAAAACGGTTTTCACTACTAGGAAGACAATAGATTGTCATGAAAAGTCTTAAAATTTGAGATTCCCAAAGCGTTTGTTTCAGAATTATAACAAAAAAAATACGGGGGGCGGTCATATTGACCCCCCCTGGGTTACAGTTAAATATACGTGAACAGCTAAAAGAACCCTAGCATCTGCTGGAGTGTCCAGAGTATTCAGACTTACTAACTTCGATGCTAAAGAAACCACTGGCTGACATACGCCGAATAGCAACATCACAACTAGCAGAATCACTGTAGGAAATAACTTGGGGACTTGAATGTTGTATATTACTAGCATAAACTCTGAATAATAAATATCACGCCACCCCTACAGATTATTTTACATAAAACACAAACCAAACACTGACAGACTATCGCTAAATCTAAAATAAAAAACAGCAGAGATGAAGATCCCGAAATTGTTGGCATATTATGCGCTCGCAACTTAGTGGGCGACTTATGCTTTAGTAGAGGGTTTACCTTATAACACTGGAAGCTTCTACTTCCCAACTGTACTTTATCGGACAAATAACCTACACCACTGTAATTCACTTCAAACCAAACGACAATCAACCAGCAGTTTAACCTTCGAATTATTTCTATAATCTGAGCAGGCCTACACACATTCTGCTCAATACTATACTTATATATAGATAAACAAAGCTGACAGAAATAAGTAAAATCTCAATAAGAAACCAGGGCTGCAGTCCTTGATCATCTACTAAGACCTACTGGTATATAATAATCACAATTGAATTAATACAGCAATGCGTTACCAGACTGGCACCATTAGGCCTACCACTTTATTCACTGTTCTACTGGAACAGTTACTGTAATGCGTTACCAGACTGGCACCATTAGGCCTACCACTTTATTCACTGTTCTACTGGAACAGTTACTGTAATGCGTTACCAGACTGGCACCATTAGGCCTACCACTTTATTCACTGTTCCACTGGAACAGTTACTGTTCGCACTTTTAGACCTTTAATAGTGTAGCCTGTTAATTTATGTGTCTTATATTATTTCGCTGGTCAGTACTAAATAATATTAATACAACAGTAGAAGACAGTCTTGAGAGGCGTATGACCCACCGTGTGTGGGAGACTGAATTCTATCGGCATAAAAAGTTGGTTAATTTGTATTATTCGATTGATCTCTACTATATAATCTCCAAAAACTATGTTCACTTTCAGGGTAGTATTAACAGTCCCTTTCAGATGCTACGCTTTAAATACTAGACAGAGTTATGACTTACAATAATTACATTGGATTATTTAACCCTATTAAACCCGGGGGGGGGGGGGGGTCAATATGACCCCCCCCCGTGGTTTTTTTATTATAATTCTGAAACAAACGCAGTTGGGAATCTGAAATTTTATGACTTTTCCTAAAAATCTATTGTCTTTCAAGTAGTGAAAACCGTTTTCAAAAATATTGGGTACTTTTCGAGTTATAGCACCATTTTTTAACCCTACTTTTGGCACTTTTTTTGAGACGTTTTTTGAAAATTACATTTCATTAAATATGAATTGTAACATCTCTATTTTTGATTTACACCGGTTTTTTGGTGTTAGAAATTTGATGGAATTCATATAAATTGATTTAGAAATTTCAAACTTGTTTTTTTCGGTGGGTGCCAAATTTTGGTGCCAGCACCAAATTTTGAAATAAGTCAATTTTGTAAATTGATCATTTGAAACTTGTTTTTTACGCAATTGGGGTTTTTTGGGTTTCTGGATTCGATGAAATATATACGAGTTGCACCAAACGTATCAAACTTGTATTTTTCGGTGCTGTGTGCAAATTTTGGTGCTAGCACGAAATTTTGAAAATCCAATCAATAGATAAAATTGCTTGTGACAATTTATTTCTTGCGTTTTAGAGGTTTATGGCTGTTCTGAATTCAATGGAAAATATAATTATCGAACTAGACATCTCAAACTTGTATTTTTCGGATATGGGTGCAAAATGTGGTGCTAGCACCAAATTTTGAAAACCATCAAATATATCAATTGATTGTGTCACCTTGTTTCTTGCGTTATACGGGTTTGTGATGGTTCTAAATTCAATGAAATCAGTAAAAATTTCATAAGAGTTCTCAAACTTGTATTTTTCGCCGGTGGGTGAAAATTGTTATGCCAGCACCAAATTTTGGAAAGTATGCAAATTGATAAGTAGATAGTATCACCTTGTATCTTGCGTTATACGGGTTTATGAGGGTCCTGAATCCGATAGAATCAATAAAAACAGCACTGGACATCGCAAACTTGTACTTTTTGGTGATGGGTACGAAATTTGGTGCTAGGACCAAAATTTCCCAAATTACGCCGAAAAATACAAGTAGCAATGATCTGGCATATTAGAAATGTATTCCATTAGAATCAGCGCCCTCGAAAACCTGAAAATGTGAATTTATAGCATCGTATAAGTGAATTAAAAATTTTGTGTTCTAACTGAAAAGTGCTGGTTACTTGTTTTTTTCATTTTTTTCCTACGCAGAGAGGACTAAACAGCCATTTATAGTAATCATATAATTTTTTAATATTTTCCAATGTATTTTGCACCCCAGAAAACCTGTATTGAAAAATAATTAGCCGAAAATGTAACTTTCAAATTTGGTGAAAATTGTGCACTACTTGTAATTTTGGTGCTGCAATATAACAACCCCAGTACATTTTTTCGAAAAATTTTTTTTTCGGTCGGATCCAGACAAGTGATACCTACGTACAAACAAAAAATCGGACGTTTTCGTAAATATTTGTAGATTTTAGAGGGGGGGGGTCAATATGACCCCCCCCCCCCCCCCCCCGGTATTTGTACAACATTTTATAGCCCGGTACTAATAGGGTTAATCAAGCCACTGTGATTTACATTCTCTAGGAATGTAGTATTTTGTACTCGCACTCACTTTACTGATAATAATACACAAAACACACTGATTTGCTGACTATTGCGAATTTTGTTCATGTATAAGGAGAAATTTAGCTTTCTTACGTTGGTGTTATGAAATAGCATAAATACCATACATACCGCTGTAATTTGAGCCAAAAATCGTTACTCGAATTTCCCTTCTGCTCAGTGGCGGATCTAAGGGGGGGGGGGGGGGGGGGGGGGGGGGGGGGGGGCCTAAGGGGCTTTAGCCCCCCCCCCCCCCCCCCCCCCCTTTTAAAAAAATACATAAGTAATGATAAAGAAAATTTTTACTGATTTATACAGTAGCACAGTTCCAATAAGCTGCCCTTTGAGAAAAGGGTCATTTTTATATTCTCTTTTTTGAAAAAGTACTCTCAGGCAAGGTAAAATTTGTCAAAGTTACATTAGCAGCCCGACCAGATTGGATTCACATAATCCCATGCCTCCTGTGGTCTAAGAAAAAGTAATAAACCTTCTCCACCTTCTGATCTCTACTGTAGTTAGCCCCAGCCTCTTTACAAATAAATCCCCCCAGTCTTCCATCCCATGATACTTGATTTTTTACTAGCTAGTAATTTTTGGAAATTATTTTGGTCATTAATATATTCTTCAATGAAATGAATAATTT
This sequence comes from Nemertoderma westbladi, assembly GCA_032718475.1. Lineage (NCBI taxonomy): Eukaryota > Metazoa > Xenacoelomorpha > Nemertodermatida > Nemertodermatidae > Nemertoderma > Nemertoderma westbladi. Next base: position 41,994 of record JAUCBJ010001189.1, read on the forward strand.
CTAAAAATACTAGCTAGCAAAAAGATTTTTTATCGTATAATGCTAGTATTTTTTAAAATATTTTTTTAAAAAGTGTCGCTCACTAGTTTCATGGAAACAACACATTCTAGAACATTTTATAATGTATTAGCTAGTTATAATGTTTCCAAATGAACGATTGAACTTTCGTGAGCTTGTTGTAGCTACTAGTACATAGCTACAGTTGTAGCTAGTAGTTATAATTATATAGCAGAAAATATGACAGCAAGTATATTTCAAACAATAAATAATTGTTAGCTAACTGGTAATATGCAGTAAAACTGAATTACACTTACCCAAAAAATGGGGAAAATGGGGCCCTAATACCGAAAAAGTGCCCAAAGGTGCTTAAGAACACCCCCCCCCCCCCAAATTTATCATCGCAATGCGGAATTTCCGACATTATTGCCATAAGGCCCGAATGGCCGTCAATGACATTCCCACGAGCCACTTTTTATAATATAGATGTATGCCATATATTTATGCCATTATTAATATTTATGCCAAGCGACAAAATCGTCGCATACAATTAATTTAGAAATTTTCACTATGCCTAGCTAGCGTATTCAGATAGTGGTCCAATAATTATCCGCAAGTGAAAAAGTGATCTCCTGCACAAATTGACCGCAGGTGAAATAAAGTTTCGTTTATTGTTTTGGTTAGAAAACAGACACTGTAACCTAATCCTTTCCCTTAATATTTTAAAGGTTGGAGTTCCGTCCGTGGCTACATTTTGTTCTTATAGTTCCGCCTGTGGCTACATTTTCTACTTATAGTTCGGCCCGTGGCTACATTTTGGTCATTTTGCGCCCATTAATTTACTCATTGTATCATATCATCTATTACAATAAATGTCTGATTTTGTTTGTTTTGGTTATATTTTAATATTTATAATTAAATACATTTGATTGTTACTATGAAAAATTTTAAGCCCCCCCCTTAAGAAATTCCTGGATCCGCCCCTGCTTCTGCTTACATCTTATAATAAAGAAAGTTAGTTGAGATTATCGATTACATATACGTTTTCTCCAAATATAAACATCCAGCAATAATATTACCAAATAAACAACTAATCAGCAGTCAGATGTTTGCCGTTAATAAGTCAAGTTATATGCAGTAAATAAGTCAGTATGTGATGCAGGTAACTTTACAGTGCTGGATAAATTCATGCCGCTGTTGTTTCTTGGGCCAGCACTGACAGACTGCCTAAGCCTAGGCGTGCTCTGAATTATAAACACCAGTAAAAGGTGAGTCATTGAATCCTTAGAACCCAGGCATGGCCTTCTAAACAACAGGCCTGGCAACCATGCAGGGCTAGAAGAAAACTGGAGGCCTACTTGTTTGCTGTAATTAATTTTTTTTAAATTAATAAAAAAAAAATAAACAACTAATCAGCAGTCAGATGTTTGCCGTTAATAAGTCAAGTTATATGCAGTAAATAAGTCAGTATGTGATGCAGGTAACTTTACAGTGCTCGATAAATTCATGCCGCTGTTGTTTCTTGGGCCAGCACTGACAGACTGCCTAAGCCTAGGCGTGCTCTGAATTATAAACACCAGTAAAAGGTGAGTCATTGAATCCTTAGAACCCAGGCATGGCCTTCTAAACAACAGGCCTGGCAACCATGCAGGGCTAGAAGAAAACTGGAGGCCTACTTGTTTGCTGTAATTAATAGTTGCTACTGTGCGGTTTTTGCGGTAGGTTCATAATATAATGCATTTTATGCATGTAGGACCTGGTGATGAAGGTTATATTGTTGCGCTTTTCGGTTATATACCACAAAATATAACATAATTTCTAGAAACTTCTTCACGGTAATTCTTTTTTTAATTAAAAACAATATATAACATTGAAAAGAATTCATGAGGTAGATTCAATTCCCATACCAATATAATTATTAATATATATTTATACATATATAATAGAAAGTAAATTTAACTATTATTAGATAATTTAATTTTTTTTAATGCAGGTTCCTTTGATGATCTCGGGGTTATGATTTTCGATAAATTATTCATAAATATGTTAGCTAGAGTTTTGGAATAATGATACCCAGTTTTGAGTTGGTAAATTTGCCCTATTTCTTTAAAGTAACAGATAAGAGATTTCCGGCAAAATATATTATTATTATCTAGACGAGTGAATAAAATGAAAGAATAGAAAACCCACTGTACAACATTATCGGATGGAATTGTCAGCCCTCCCCGTGATAAACTATCAATATATGACCCATAATTATTATAATATTCGAAAGTTTCTAACTCTTCCATCTCTGTGTTGTCGTTGTCAGCCTCAACACCATTAACCCTTCGTAATCGTTCTTGTTCTTTATGAACAATATACCCACTAATATATACCAGTGACATTTTGGTGCCTTCATTGATACCCTGCTCAAGTACATTAAGGTTATCCAACAAATAATTCTCATTTTCTGTCAATGGTCTCTGGCAACCAGCACAGCTGTGATCCAAAGATGAGCTGAAATCTATATCATATTGGAGAAGTAACTTCATATGTTGAATACAAAGTTTCTCAAGGGCTTGAACAACGGAAATAAAATATGCTGTTCGCGCTTTTAGACCTTTAGCAGTTTAACCTGCCAAATTTAGGTGTCTTCTAGGTTATAAATCGACTTTAGCCTATGACGAGTATTTGATACACATAAAACTACATTAGCCGAAGCCAGCCTATGCGCGACCATTCACCCGCTGGATTTACCCGGGAGACTGGATTCGGAAGCTCTGACCTTATTGCGGTGTAGGCCTACTGTATTATTCGATTGATCGTTAATATATAATCTCTGACAAATATTATTCACTTTCGGGAAATATTAACAGTTCCTTTAGGACGTGGCGCTCTAAGTATGTAAACAGAGTTATGACTTACACTAAACACAACGGGATGGCTATTGATTCACGTATAAAGCGCATTCTTTAGGAGATGCTTTGTTATCTATCACACTCATGCACACTACCGCACAATGCTGCACACTGATCTGCCGACCTTCACTAATTTTAGTCACATATAAAGAGAACAGCAACCGACACATGTAGGGCCTATGAAATAGCATTAAATTCACTCCAAAACCACTATAATGTAAGTCGCAATTGCTATATGTAACCGGTCTCTCACCTTCAGTATATCAAGAAGATTGGGGTTTTATGGTTATTTATCGATATTCTCCAAATATAACAATATTCCATCAACTGATACAATTAATAACCGACAGTAAATAGCAGTAAAATAATGCGGTGAAAGGTACGGCGAGTCTGGTATGCCAGGTATGGCAGACTGAGTTGAGTTGATATGAATTGAGTATGTATTGTGGTTTGATAACAGTTATACATTTCTATGATCAAAGCCGTTCTAATCTTTGGCTAAAGTCTGAAACACAGAATCATTCCACAGCCGATGTTCTAGGCTTACGAAAAAAGGTAAACATAAACCATAATGCATTGCGCGATTTCCCGGAGGTTTCTGTACAAATAAAATGAAAATCGCTCTGATTGGTTGACCGAACAAAGAACAAAGAAAAAGTTACACGTGGACATATCAGCTGATAGATGTCGTCATCGGAACTACACTGTATCAAGAGTATTTTGGCGTATTTGCGACATAAAATTGCTAGTTATGTCCGCTAAAGTACACATACAGAAGAAATGGCTTGTTATGTCTACTAAAACACCGGTACGGTAAGGAAACGGCTTTTTATGTCCGCTAAAACACCTACAGAGTACTTTGCGGGGAAAATGACTAGCTAATTCCACAAAAGCCTTTACACCGCTCCCAGAAAATGGGATTTAATTCTATAAAATATAAAAAATCACAGTTTCTAAAATATAAAAATACTCTAAACAGTTAGTCTTTCTTGCGAGGACGGCGTTTACGCAGTTTTTTGAAGCTAGCAAGAGTCCTTTTCTCTTTGGGGCGAGCCACTTTACTAGGAGGGCTATAACTCCTGGGTGAAGGGTGCAATACAATTGCATCAGAAGGTTTAGGATTACGGTCGGTGTATCCGCCGGTCGAGGTACCTGGTTGATCGATATCAACTTCAGTGGAGCGAGGTCTAATGGCCTTTAGAGCGCGTCTTAGGACAGCAGCTCCTACTGGTCCCTGACGAGTCGTCTGAACGATAGCGGTAGGTGGACCGTGAGTGGTGAGAAACTTCCTCGGTTTAATGGTTCTTTCCAGCTCGCGTTCTCGGGCTCGATATTCGTAAGGCCGTCGATGTACTTCCTGTAACTCAGGATGCGAGTTGATGAACAAATCGCCATACTCCGGGTCTTGACGGATGAAATTGATCAAATGGTATGAATTAATATCGTTAGGATTGATGTTCCTGAGATATTTTCGAACAAATTTGGTGGAAATACACTCACCAACACGCTTCATTAGTTCGTAACTCGGTGTGCGTGATTTTTGTTCAACAGACGCGAATAGATAAGGATGGAACGCGTAAACTCCTTCGTAGGCGCGTCCAGGGTAATAGCGATGGCGTGACTCACAATGTAAATCCGCATTCGCTTCCCAAGCTCGGATGTAGCGCAGGGTAATCATCTCATCTACGCTTTCCAGATCGCGGTTAAAAGGGCAATCAAAACTGGCATGTCCTTTAAGTTGACAATGATGGCATTGAGTCATAAATTGGGGGCAGACTGCGAAAATGTGCGAGTTATTGAGTCTGCAATACGCACAATAGATCTCCATCATCGGTTGTTCATGGAAATAGGAGCAGGGTACGTCTGAGTCCATAGGGGTGAAATGATCTCTCGATGCGCATAATCGGCAACGTTTTCGAGAAACATAGTTGGCGTGCCGATAATCGTATGCGGTGAGACATTGTGGACCTTGATACCATTCCAAGACGTAGTCGTTATCGCTGCTCCGGGGCGCTGTAGGCTGAATCTCCTCAGATTCTAAGCATATTGGTTCGTCTTCCAATTGCATAGCTGAGGTAGGTGCGGCTGTCTCCTCAAGCGAACCCACTGTCTGAACTTCCACGATAGAATAACCCGTGGGTATTCGAGGTCTTTGTATAACAGATGAATGTAAGTTCTGTATACAAACGTCCTTGAAAATGGCGAATCCCGCGCTGTCTAACTTCTCAGCAGCTGAGTCTCTTAGGCTGAGCTTGGTCAGAGCGCGGTCCTTGAACTGACTATCAACGTTACGGAACGGAGTCAGAAAGCGCCTGAAACATTCGAAGCGGATGAATTTATTGTGTTCATCTAGCTTGGTGAGTTTGGTTCCAAGTATTAAGGGATGGGCGCGTATAGTACGACTGCACACATCGGCTAGCCAACCGGCAAGTGCGGCGTTTTCAAAGATCGTATATATAGCTAAGGAGGGACGAAGTGGAACACTCATAAAGCTATACACGGCGCCAGGTGCGGTCAATGGTCCGTCAAAGTATAATCGAGAATAATGATCTCCATATACTTGTTGGTAGTTGATAGGATTTCCAACCTTGAAATTCCATCCGTATTCTTGAAAGGCAAGATGTCCGATGGAGGTTCGTTGTACTTTAGTAATGCCGCTGGGTGTATTTGCATACATAGTGCGGAAGACACCTCGGCCTTCTGCCCAGGGAGCAATCAGCTGAGTATCGACGAAAGGATATGGAATGTTCTCCATGTTCCGAAAGTCGTTTTGGAGATCTCCATAAACAGCTGAGCCGATTTTAAGGATTCTTTCGTTAAACAACATCTCGAGCACGGGCTGGGGTAACATCGATCCATCGATACCCATGGCCGGTTTGCGCTCGGTGTCGGTGACGTAACGCTGCGCGAGTTCGAATTGTCCATGTCGGAGTTTCTTTTGTATCTCGGTAAGGGTCTCAAAAGAATAATCAATCACATCGGAACACGCTCGAGTAAATACGTGGGTAGAACCAGCTAGTCCTCGTATATGTATCATGCGCGTAGTTCCCAGTTCTCCAACCGGAACGCTACCTTCGTTATCGTAAGTGACAACTCCATACATCTCGATAACGTTAAGAGTCTCATTCCACTCTTTAGTGGCGTTTTCTAGAGTCATCCCCACTGGATGCCACAAGGTGGCGCATTCGCTAGCATTAGGTAGATCTCTATACTTCAAATACTGTGTAGTATATGTTTCTACATCTCCATATCGTTGTATTCTTTCCTCCTCGAATAACACGTCGAGATTCCAGCGGACTAGTCGAGTTTTGATAAATCCATCGAGATTATACGGAGGTATTGTATCCTTCTCTATTCTGGAAACATTATAGGGTTTTCGGAATGAGTTTACTTTCACCAACTGATCCAGATGTTTCTGCAGTTGTTCGAGTTCGACAAGATCGAGAGGATTTATTAGTGGTAGAAACCTCAGACTATGTGTAGGATCTTCCGGTTTTACCATGTAATATTGAGTTAGATTGACATAATAAGGGTGATCTTTGATCCCATAAAACGAGTTCGGTAAAGGTCTAGCGCGTATGTTAACATGGGACATGGGACATTGCAACATGGGAGCGTCAGCGATAAGATCTCGAGATCTTAGGTTGATATCAACCGGTTGAGGCTGTGCCATGGCGAAGAGTTTGTCTCCGAAATGGGGAACCATCGAAGGATGGGTGATGGTTTTAGAATAGAGATCCATCATAAGGATTTGAGCTTCTGGCTGGGCTAAAGCTGCTTCTTCTCTCTCATCCATTTCTATATGTTTCTCCTCGAGCTGATTTTCCTCCGCTTGTTGTTGTAAACGCTCGTCTAGGAACTCTTGTAGAGAATAGGTTCATACACGTTCGATGTCTTCCTCAAGGTTCTGGATTTCTCTATCGAACTGGGGTAAAGCTAATTCTTTCACCGCTTGGACTTGTTGCTGCAATTTGCGTTTCTCTAAACAATCGTAAGTTCCTTTTCCGATCTTCTGCCGAATAGCGTCTAACGCGTTTCGTACAACGCTCTCTTCGACTTCGGTAACGGGTTGTATCGGGGTTAAACCGGGACGGTTGTACGGGTTGAACGGTAATATTAGATGACCGTGTCCCAATCCGGCTAGATAGGATGTGCGAATATCTAGCGAGCCCACTACCGGAGTGCCACCGATTAATTGTTCGGGTAACACACAATCTTTAAATAGTGAGTACAGTTCAGGGGGATCCGTTATACTATTAGGATCAAGCGTTTGAGGTCTCACTGAGGAATGAGGAGGTCTGACCGAGTATTCCGGAACTCTGATCATTGGTTTATTTAAGGATTGTTTGAGTCGAGCGAGCGTAGGTGATACGTCGAACAGGTTTCGCTCGAAACTCCCATAAGTATATCGTGTAAAACTGTGTTTAGCGCAACGTCTCCGCGGATGTTTATGTCTTTCCGTTTGCTGATTGGGTCTAGGGCATTCGTCGCAGTAATACCAAAGACACGCGTCCTGCAGGGGAAACGCGGGTGATCGTTCTCCAGTTTTACAATATTCCTCTATCTGTTCGAAGCTATCTGGGACGACAGGTAGCGGTCGATCGGCGGTAAGATACATCATAGTGAAATAGAGTCATTTGAGTTCTATCATAGGGTCATGATGTATACCTTGAGGATATCGAGTTTCTAGATTTTGTTGACTGGCAATATTGAGATATGTTTCTCTCAGGAATTCCAGATAATCGTTGAAGTCGCTGCGTTTATCCGGCTCTTCAACGTCTTCTCTTTCGAGTCGGTTCCGAATAGAATTCTCGTGTTCTATTCTCGGTTTATCGTTCCGACTCCGCTGGGTATGGTATTTAAATAAAACCATTTCCCTTTCAGTGTCTACATCGTCCGTATCGTGTACATCGATAGGATGGCCAGTAGTTAAGAAGTCCATATACGTACCATTACGATGCGTATAGCGAGCGGTGAATTTTCTATAGTCCAATTTACGCGTAAGGTGCTCCTGGGACATTGGCGGTTCGATATAACGACCATCGTCCTCCGTAGTAGTTGGACTAGCGACGCCGCGTATCAAGCTATCAACAAACGCTTGTAAAGGTAGAGTATATCGCTCCCTGATACCAAGATCATCTTCTATCAACTCAGTCATATCTGCTATATGAGTTTATTAATATTATAATAAGTTTATAATTAGGCTAGCGGGCGTCGCTGCCTACCCCTCTCGGCCCCCGGACAGTGCAAGATCCTCAGCACCGATGTACCGTCGTCGCTGTGTTTTTCGCCAACGTAGTAGCTGCACAACGACAACAACAACTAGCGCGAGTCACCCCACTGTCCGTCCCAAGGGCTAAGATTTACTTCAGGTTCTTACTGCAGAGTTAGGGCTACTTTCACAATTGCGACTCGCTACTGTAAACACACTTTAGTAGTAACATTCACCTATAAACGCACAAATTCCACACAACTGACACAAACCGCACACATTCGGGCCATTTGTCCGTTAGTCAAGTGCCTTCCAGAATGCCACGTTATTATTGGGTATCCTTGGATACTAGCAGTGTGCTATTTATTCTTTATGCTATTTAATGGGGCAAGCCTTTATTGTTCTTTTAACTCACTTCTAATTCTAGCGTGGTTGTTGCCATGGTGATATTATGGAAAGCTAGCAGTAGAATTAGGGTAATTCTCATGCATACAGATCTGGGATGCTATTTAATAGTAATTCTTTAATTGTCAATATTCTTCTTTATACATGATTTTATGAATTTTATCGGCTATTGACTATATATTGGAGATTCTCGCACACTAATATACTTAATAGGGTGAATCTCCGCTCCCATGATCTATTAATTAATGGAATTTTGGGAATGTTGTAAATTGCATAAAATGACAATTTATCAAATTCATTAAAAATATGAATTTAAATGTATTCCCGTAAATTTTATTATTTATCCTTAAAACAGACATAATTTTATTCCAGAGCATGTCTGGGGACTCGAATCCTTAATTCTAAGAAACTTGTCCTTTTAAGAGTATCGGTAAGTGCTACGATATCTTAATCGACTAGAATTTTAAAGGATCTAAATTTGAACAGATTTTGATATATAGATTTTCTAGAGTTAACTTGTAAGTATTTACTCTATTGTATTTGTTTGACAAATTTTACAAATATTAATAGTTAATATTTAAGATGGGCACCGGTTTATTCCAGAACATGTCTGGGGACGTTAACCACTGATTCTAGAATTTTGTCTTTCAAGTATATCGGTGGGTGCCGCGATATCTTAATCGACTAGAATTACAGATGGTCAAAGGGTTTAACAAATTTATTTTGCTTTTACGCTACTGTTAAAGGGACATCACGCTACTATATGTATTATTTTATATACGGTATGAGAGCAATATCGCAAGAAGCAATGTCAGTGAGAAGAGGCAAGTCGTTTCCAAGGTCTACCCAGAGCTTGGTTTAGCCAAGACACGAGGATCTGAATTTTGCATTCCTAATACTCTACTTACCAATAATACTTGAATATAGTAGGAGCTTTATTGTACTTTAATAAGTATGGATATTTCATCTTACTGTAGTCATGTATTTATAATATGATATGGACAGTAAGGAAAGAGAAAAAGAATTATTTCTCGCCGTCGCACTAAATATATAATATATAAGTAATTAAGTAATAAGACTAATATATATTGCACTACTCTACTAAATAATCGCTAAAATAAATAAAATTAAAGAAAACGATTATAATAAAATTACATAATAATACATACATAAATATAAAATAATAAAAACAAATATAAAATAATATAGTCAAACACCCACTCCAGACGCTGTTACGTGGGGGAGTCCCTAGATGTTTGTTTGATTAGGGGGGTGGTCGTGGGAAGGGTATCTTGCCTTCCATAGTTTCCGGACAGTTCTCGGTCTCTTTCCAGTAAACATAAACGACCAACTGGGAGATTGAGTTGTTGTGTTTCGAATACAATTCCAGGTTTCCTCTTCATCCTGGAATAGTGACGATAGAAACATCGCTTCAAATACACGACGGCCTTACAAAGCTGATTCCAGGATCTATAGTGGTCCATCGCTCCCGGCAGGAGAGGTGAGAGTCCCGGCGAGACGTCTGGTGTTCCAGATCTCCAGTCTCTCTCTCTGATCTCCACAACAGATCGGTTCGCGGTGGGGGAGTTTAGATCCACAGCGTCGTCCCTGGCAATGTGTAGTACAGACATATCTATCACGGGTTTAAATAACCTTGATTTACTCGTCCGGGTTTTAGGTTTGACTTTCTCCGCTCCCTTGGCTTGTCTAATCTCAGCCATGGTAAGATGGGGAGGCCATTCATCTTCTTTACTTAGGAAGTCGGGTCCACCTAAACAGTCTGGAGTATCTGTCAGTTCTTGAGGAGTTGCTCCTCTGGAAGCGATGTCGGCTAGATTAATCGTCTCGGGGCAATGTCTCCATTGATCTACATTAGAGTTAATATCGTCATTATCAGAGGAGTATGGTGTTCCCTCAGTTATGGTCGTCTCGCCCTCACTGATGTCTTCTTCCCATTCACTCTCCTGATGGACCCGATCTTTGTGTAGCCTTTCCATGAGTGTCCTACGGGAAGGTCCAGTGAGGTACCAACCTACTCTTGTTCTTCCCGCATAGGTTTGCAGTGGTTGTGGTTGAGCAGGCCGTTTCTCCAATGTCTCAAGCGCCTCATGCGCATTTTGGCCGATGAGTATTTGCACTCCAGGGTAGTCTGTGTTGAATCTAGGTATCTTATGCTGCTGGGTGAAATAGTCCTCATCCCAGTTATAAGGTTCCACTTGGCTGGTAGCGAAGTTCTTTATCGCCACCATTTTTACTGACCTTATACTGTGTTCTCCTAGTTCATCCTGGGGGGTGGACAACGCGCCTATATAGTAGTCTGTAGCTACTGTAGATTTCCAAACCTGCATAATTCCTGCAAGGTTCAACTTAGTTCGGAACTTGGGTTGTCCAGCAAAGATGTCTTCGGCTAGTTCTTTGTCGATGAATGTTCCTGTGCTGCCAGGGTCAAGGAGGGCGTTCACTACATAGTTCTTTTTTAACCCGTGGACTCTCAACTGCACTACGGGAAATTCCCGGATTCCTACGTTGGAAGTTGGCGCTTTCCAAGATGGTTGACGGTCCGGAATAGTTAGGGGGAGTTCGCTATCGGTTTCAGTCTCATACGTAAGTGCTCGATACACTGCGGTGTTTATTAAGTAACAGGATTCGTTTTCGTCAGAGAATTCGTCCGTATCATATTAATATTAATATTAATTCGTCCAACATAGTAGCGGGCGGACGAGGGACAACGGGCGACAAATCATTGATATTTCGCTCGGAGTCCAGGACAGGAACTGTCTCAGGGGTTGTTCTGCTGGGCACAGGTAGTTTTGTGCTGTGCAAAGGGAATTTAGAGGTAGGTTCTGGGAGTACAGGTGTCTCTATCACCGAAGGGGTGGCTTCGAGAACAGGCCTAATTATTTCAGGCTCATCTACTATAGTAGGGAGTCTTTCTATTTTAATAATTTGGTCTGTGGGTTCTGTACTACCTAAGTCTGTGCTAGCTAGTTGCCTTCTAACAGCTGGGGGCAAATCAGGCAATTTCTGACGGTGGAACATTCTTCTACGCCTACTTAGACGAGATCTATTTCCTCCACCTTCAAGATCGGTGGTATCGCCTTCATCAGATGATGTATATCCCTGTCTCTTGGGAGTAGATCGACTCATCATCTGCATTTGACTAGCTGTCTTTCTGTCTTCTATACGTTTTTTCTTTACTTGTTCTTCTTGGACCCTAGCGATGCGGAGTCTTTCATCAAATTTATCTTGGTTCGCAGCTAACATTTCCGCATCTATTGCGTCCAACACAAGCTTGGCTCCTTCACTATTAGGGCGAAGTCCAGACAGCCGTCTCCTCAACTCTTCGTCACCTAGAAATCGTTGATAGTCTGACAGATAGATGTCAATAGCATCCCTCTTATGCGGTTTCTCTGCTGTCGCTTCACTTTCCACTTGGGAAAAGGTAGCGTCTGTTGATTCTCCATGGGTTGAGCGCTCAGCCAGCTGGGATTTCCACTGGGCCGTTCCTTGAACCTTGAGACTCACCCGCTGAAACCAAGTCTTTACGGCAACTTGCAACAACGTGTCTTGTCTTCTTTTCGAAGCCTCCTCAAAGGCCGATAGGATTAGTCTGATTCTTAGAATTCTTTCTCGAACTTGATAAAGCAGCTCTCCCTGCTCTTGAGGTCCTTGGGGTTGTTGAAACAGTTGTTCCTCTAATCGCTCCAAAGAGCTGAAGAATCCCTGTACATATCCTGCTGCCGACCTCTTCCACACAGCTGGATCACTAGTGTCTTTGGTCACTCCCATCCTGTGTATGTCTTCCCAGGCAGCTTCCGATAAGTCAAACGGGAGTCCGGGTCCGGGGAAGTTCCATTGCGACTCGACAATAGACTTCAGTTCCTCTCTTGTGTATCCCGCATAACTATCCTTGGTCGATCGCTTACTTCTCGCCCAATCAATTTGGTGTTCCTCCACCGCAATCAATACCCTAGTGAGTACGGCTGCAGGAAGGATGAGAAGGGGATACGAATAAACCGCATCTGCCATCTTTGCTCCGCGCCCGGGTGTCAGCTCTACAGTATCCGAACTACTGGAGCTGTCGGGCCGCTGAGAAATAAGTTCTTGGCTGGGGTATTGCTGCTGTTTGACAGCTGCTTCTTGATCCCGCTTGACTTGAGCCCGAGTGCCTATGACAGACCTACGGCGCTTCACTAACTTCGCAAATTGCGAAATTGCTTCTACTAACCTAGGTTCTGACACAGCTACTGTAGGGGTTGCCTTTCTTACAGTAGGAGGGGTCTCAGACCTCGGTCTGGGATTTTCTATACTCCTATCTGAGAAACAGATTGTTGTTTCTAGGAGACTATCTGACAGAGTTTGCCTTGTGTCAGCCATGTTTGATTGTACAGTTGAATGCCTACTGCTATATTACAGTTAAAGCAAGTCTAGTAATTCAGTATCACTGTTAGCCTAGTAATTAATTACCGATATCGTTACTCAGTGTAACGTGATATATATACACAATATATTAGAATACCGGTATACACTTATAGTATATATATAAGTATTATTACAGACTAGGTTTGTCACAGAGTACCGGTATATAATTTCAGCACAAATATATATAAATATATAATAAGCCTACCATGAATACCGGTATACAGCTTACACTTATAGTATATATAAGTATAATTATAGACTAGAATTAATTACAGAATACCGGTATATAATTTCAGCACAAATTTATAGAAATAAATATAATAAGCCTATTGTAAATACCGGTATGTCAATTATTTTAGAATAATTGAATTTCTGAATTTTAGGGTTACTTAGTTACGTTACTTTACTTTATTACCGTTATTTAAGCAGTAGTCCAACTGATATTAAGACCTAATTGTTGTATGACAGGCCTACTATTTTATAAATCGGTTTGAGTTGATTTATAGTATATATATACCCTTTTAATGGGTTTTGTTACAATATTTGAAATAAATGTTATTATTTCTGGGAAGGAGTCACTACACAGAAGCTATACGCTCTCAGTGGAGTGCTACCTATTGTTTTGGACACTAAAACAAATGATTCTACTTGCCTAAGTTACTTATTACTATAACCTATGTACAATTGCGGGGTGAGATTACAATCTCTAAATAAACACAAAAATTACACGTACGAATTTTTAGGGTTAATTTTACAAGAAATCTACAAACCAGCCTAACAAGGAGTTAGAATTTCTGGTTATTACAACGGACAGGATACTACGGTATTTGAAAGTAATAAAACAGTAGTAAATATATTGCGTTGTCCAGATAGGAAAAATACCACCGTCTGACGACTTATAGCCGTAGCGCTATAAGTACTACGTTATGTACACGGAGTGTTCCTACCTAGAAGTTAATTACCGCGGCCTACCAGAGCCAACGTGCCTATTAACCACTTTACAACACAAATATACTGCCTACACACTAATTACCTTCGGAAAGCACTGTACACTAAACCCTAAATTAGGTACAAATACTTATACAACAAATAACCAGCAGTTAAAAATACTTATACAGCTAAAAGAACCACGGTATCTGCTGGAGTGACCAAAGCATAAAATCTCCAGTCTTTACCTACGCCAAACAGCCCTGATGTAGTACCGGGGTTAATTTAACTATAACGGTATATATAACAAGCACAATTACTGTAGGAATAAACTTGGGGATATGAATGTTGCAAATAATCGCATAAACTCTGAATAATAAATATTACGCTACCCTTACAGACTACACAAACAAAATACAGACCAAACGCTGGCAGACTACTATCCAGCCTAAATAAACTAAAGTATATTGAGACTCCGAAATGGTTAGTTAGTATGCGTTCTAACCGAGTAGTACGACTTATTCTTTCGGGGGGATTTACCTTACAGCACTGGATGCCCACCACGTTCCTAACTAGTACTTTATCGGACATACACTCTACACACACTGCAATCTCTTCAGACTTAACAACACTCAGACAACAGTTCAGCCTACAAATTACTGTACAATCTGAGCAGGCTTACACGTCTTCTGCTCAATATTAACTTACAAATAAATAAAACTGACAGAAATAAATAAGCTCCAAAAGAAACAAGGGGTGTACAGTCCCTAATCTCTTAAACAGCCTACTGGTATACAATATCACAATCGAAATAATACTAGTACCTGTACTACTGTAAGTACCGGTTCGGGTGGTTAGGCAGTCAGGCCTACTGGTTACCGGTTGACCGGTACTTTTTAATTTTATTGCTTACTTTGCAATAAAGAAGCAATATCTGTTATTGTTCTTACCAGAACAATAGTAAACTGTATTTATTGCCTACACTGCAATCAGAAGAAATAACTGTTATTGTTCGCGCTTTTAGACCTTTAGCAGTTTAACCTGCCAAATTTAGGTGTCTTCTAGGTTATAAATTGACTTTAGCCTATGACGAGTATTTGATATACATAAAACTACATTAGCCGAAGCCAGCCTATGCGCGACCATTCACCCGCTGGATTTACCCGGGAGACTGGATTCGGAAGCTCTGACCTTATTGCGGTGTAGGCCTACTATATTATTCGATTGATCGTTAATATATAATCTCTGACAAATATTATTCACTTTCGGGAAATATTAACAGTTCCTTTAGGACGTGGCGCTCTAAGTATGTAAACAGAGTTATGACTTACACTAAACACAACAGGATGGCTATTGATTGACGTATAAAGCGCATTCTTTAGGAGATGCTTTGTTATCTATCACACTCATGCACACTACCGCACAATGCTGCACACCGATCTGCCGACCTTCACTAATTTTAGTCACATATAAAGAGAACAGCAACCGACACATGTAGGGCCTATGAAATAGCATTAAATTCACTCGAAAACCACTATAATGTAAGTCGCAATTGCTATATGTAACCGGTCTCTCACCTTCAGTATATCAAGAAGATTGGGGTTTTATGGTTATTTATCGATATTCTCCAAATATAACAATATTCCATCAACTGATACAATTAATAACCGACAGTAAATAGCAGTAAAATAATGCGGTGAAAGGTACGGCGAGTCTGGTATGCCAGGTATGGCAGACTGAGTTGAGTTGATATGAATTGAGTATGTATTGCGGTTTGATAACAGTTATACGTTTCTATGATCAAAGCCGTTCTAATGTTTGGCTAAAGTCTGAAACACAGAATCATTCCACAGCCGATGTTCTAGGCTTAGGAAAAAAGGTTAACATAAACCATAATGCATTGCGCGATTTCCCGGAGGTTTCTGTACAAATAAAATGAAAATCGCTCTGATTGGTTGACCGAACAAAGAACAAAGAAAAAGTTACACGTGGACATATCAGCTGATAGATGTCGTCATCGGAACTACACTGTATCAAGAGTATTTTGGCGTATTGCGACATAAAATCGCTAGTTATGTCCGCTAAAGTAAACATACAGAAGAAATCGGCAAATTCAATTAGTTCAGTGAGCCGAATATCATTGGCATTATCAATCGCACATTATCGTGGGGTCTTTTGACATTTATTATCGTCCATGCTCTAATAATTATGTCAAGAAATTCAATAGTCCCAGTGGAATCAATTTCTGAGCAACCTGGATGGGTTCGAAGTGCCGAAAGTGTTTCATCGCAAAATACACGTAGCATGGTAGACACCTTTTGCCGCTCCACCGGCTTTGGGTACACTGCAACTTCATTCAGTCTTGACAATTTGACCAGTGTCCCTTGATCCAATTTCCATAAACTCTCGATATCTGACCACCTGGCTACCAAAGGTTGCCCTCCAGTGACTGGCGTAAATATTATTTCCTTCGTTTTCTCTGTAATCCAATTGTTTCTAATACTTTTGAACAGATGTACGTAGTCATAAAGGAGAAATATACCTGATGTTGTTTTCCAAGGCATATTTGGCACAGTTTCGAATCTACCAAAGAATGCCTGGTTAACTTTATTGTCGTCACATGTTATGCATATCACAGATCCCCCTGCAGACTTAATGGCGTCGATGAGAGCACAAGTTTAGTTGTATTGAAAACTAGAGTCCAAATTACATACTGTTATCATCTTAACCATGAAGGTGGGGCCCCCGAGTAGGCATTTGACCATTAGAGAAAGTAACGTTTTTGCCAGTAAGTGTGGATTATTTAAAGCGAGCCAAACAATTCCCCACCATGATATCGGAGAGAGGCATTGACATAAATTCCACCATTATAACACATAATCGATTCTGCAAAGGAAGAGCACTGAAAATGTTCTTCAACACATCTAAGTCATCAAGGTTTCTTGTCTGAGATGTCAAATTTCTCAAAGTCCTCATACTTGGCAATTGGTAATCCTTCGCAAACCTCTGATATAGGGCCCGGGATACTGAGAAATATTCAAATGCTCGTACCACAGTAGGAACAGTGTACAGTATTGTACCAATAATGGGGGCTTTCATAGCTGTCAGTTGTTCTTTTAGAATCAATTTTTTTTGGTGGCTTCCATATTTTTCAGATAGCGAATACACTCTGTCAGAACAGAGTATCGTTCAATTGTGTTAATTCTACTACTTGTAAGAGTAAAAATGAAGCATTGGACTCCGTAATGATATGATTGAAAATGGTATGAAGGGTCAATACGTATTAAAAACATTGGAACACCACATATAAAATCATTTGATTGAATGCAGATGTCACCACCAATTGAATACACTGCAAGTTGGCCATTATAGTTTCTATTAACAAAGGGAAATATTTCTTCTTGGGTCAGCACTATAGAATCCTGTTTGATGAAATCACCATACTCGTCAGCCACCTTCCCCCGTTCTGATAATGAAGTTCTCTCAGTTGATCTGGGTCTAGGGGGTGGAGTGGGAATGAGGCTGGGCTTTACACAATCGAAAATAGAAGGAGGGTCTGATGGTCTTAATTTACCATGTACTTTAATAGATTTATATCCAGGTGGCCAATGTTTCTCACAAACCACTATGTATTTGTTAACGATCAAATTATCCCTAGGGATACTCTCTATCCATCGCTTGCACTCAATCTCATCTTTTGGTAGACTGTATATGGAGTACCTTTCTCTCTCCTTGCGATAATTTGAGTTACAGTTAGTGACACAGCACTTGAGAGGCACTCTAGCATAATTATCAACAATATTAATAATATTTAAGACATAACATACGTCCAGTTCATCGTATCTGTCCACTGTAAGACTCTTACACTAGTAAAAGCAGGCTGCATTCTAAATTTCATTATTAGCCTATGTGACAGTCAATTCAATTAAATTCCGGGAGAGGGTCCGGTCTTATATTTCTTAAAGATTATATAAATGATAAATTGTTATATATAGCACAGCACAATAATTGACAATAAAATAAACAAAAAATTAATTGCATGAGACTAGAACATCAAACAGTCAAACATGGCCTTCTAAATAAATAATATAAAAAATATAAAATAATACCGGTACCAGTGGAATACAATTTTTAACATAATAATACAGTAATAAACTCATATTGAAAATAAACTCATATGCCTATTTAAAAATGAATACAACTGTCCTAGCCATACATACCACCACCCACCCAGTACAGCAGTACAAGTTATCGCATACCGGTCTTCGTTAAGATAAAGGATTACCTCTGACCTCGGTTCTCGGCCTAGGCCTGTTGGTGGCCAGCAGCAGTCACCATCTAGTTGGCTATAGAGGCCTATTGTATTACTGAACGAACACCATACTGGCGAATGTTTTGGCGGCTACACTGAACACCAACACACGATTATCTTCCCAGGTCTGCCGCACTGCCGGGGCCGGCCCCACTGGTAACTGTACCTGGTATTGTCTGGTACCGTCTGCCGGTACGGTCACAGTAGCTGCGGGTCGGGTACCAATTCTCGCAAAGGTACCGGTAAATCGTCCTCTGACACCACGTAGAAGTACGACTGTAGGCCTACCGTACTTGGCGAACAAAGTGTCTTGAAATAGCAAGCAATAGACTAGGCCTACTCAAAAGCAATAACACTAATTAATTACTCTAATTTACCATACAGCCATACTGATGTACTGTTAACTAACTGCAGTACTGCAGCACCATTTAATAGCCTACTGCTGTACTGTAATACTACTGTTCTGGTATGGCACTACTGCAGATACCTGGTTGGCTGGCATTCTAGGCCTCCAGTCATTCTGCTTCACTGCACGGTTGCCAGGCCTGTTGTTTAGAAGGCCATGAACCCAGATCAAAACTCCAATGGATAACCCGTAACCAATGGATTCAGTTTCCTGTGTAATGGAACTAAATCTACAGGGAATAAAACGAAAATTGTCCGTATTGGTTGTCACATGGGCTATCATGACAAAGAAACCAGGGTTCTGTTTTGAGCAATTTTGTCAACAGAGTCGTATACCAAAACCAAACGCGGCAAGGCGTAAGTATGTATATTCTCAACTACCTTGAGATATTGCAGCGTTTAGAGTAGTTTGCGCATTGCACAAAAATATATATTTTTGCCGCAAAAGCTTTTACATACAGGCCAATACAATGCTGTAATGTCCTCAAAAGTTATAAAGTGCTAAATAACAACTCGCTGTTAATACTAACAGCGTTGATTAATGTTACAATTTTGGAATACAATATATTAATATAATTAATTAATTACATTTAATTTAATTACATTATTTAATTATATTTAATTATATTTAATTATTTAAATGTAGCAACGCTATTAGTTATGGTATATATTTTTCACACAATTATTTATAGTAGGTAAATATTTGCTTCTGATTATAAACTTGATTATGCAACTTGTATTATGAAACTTGATAACTGATTATAAACTAGAGCGACAGAAGCTGGCGCCTTATCTACCCTACCCGGTTCAGTCTCGCAGACTCTCCGATATACCTTGGTGTATGTCTGGTTACCATGGCGATGGCTGATTTTGACATATTACCCATCATCCGTATAACAACAGCAGCAAAAATTATCACCCTCCCCTAAAGGGGACTGCTACCTAGCAAAGTCAAGGTATAGCAATATGGCCTGGCAGCCAAACAAAGCAAGGAACAAGTGTTGTGCAATCTATCAAATTGTAATACGGTAACCGTGTTGTGCATAAAAAAATGGTTATATTGAAAATTATCGAGATCTGAAAAATATCGAGAGTAAAAGTAACGCGAGTAAAAATATTGAGTGTTGAAAAATAACGATAATAGTGAGAGTTCAAAAAATATCGACACTAAAAATATAGAGTGTAAAAATATCGAGAGTAATAATATCGAGTGTTGAATAATATCCAGAGTAAAAATATCGAGTGTTGAAAAATGTCGAGAGTAAAAATATCGAGTGTTGAAAAATATCGTGAGTAAAAATATCGAGTGTTGAAAAATATCGAGTGTTGAAAAATATCGATTGTTGAAAAATAGCGAGAGTAAAAATATCGAGTGTTGAAAAATAGCGAGAGTAAAAATATCGAGTGTTGAAAAATATCGAGAGTAAAAATATCGAGTGTTGAAAAATATCGAGAGTAAAAATATCGAGTGTTGGAAAATATTGAGAGTAAAAATATCGAGTGTTGGAAAATATCAGGAGTAAAAATATCGAGTGTTGAAAAATATCAGAGAGTAAAAATATCGATAGTAACAATTTTTTTTAATAAGGGTTGTATGATAATTTTTTCCTAAAAATATTCTAGTACAAAAAAATGTGTTCTAGAACAAAAATATTTTTCAACATTGGTAGCTTACACGTGTTCTATAACATTTATAAAAAGAAGTATAAAATACAAGCTATTTTAAAAAATTAAAAATGTGACCTAGAACTAAAAAATTTTTTCTAGAACAAAAATATTTATCAAAATAATTGATAGCTAGCACTTCTTCTATAATATTTATTGTAAGCGCCGGTCGTTGACGGTGCAAATAAGTGAAACGAATAAATGAATGAATTAACCCTATTAAACCCGGGGGGGGGGTCAATATGACCCCCCCCGTGGTTTTTTTATTATAATTCTGAAACAAACGCAGTTGGGAATCTGAAATTTTATGACTTTTCCTAAAAATCTATTGTCTTCCTAGTAGTGAAAACCGTTTTCAAAAATATTGGGTAGTTTTCGAGTTATAGCACCATTTTTTAACCCTACTTTTGGCACTTTTTTTGAGACGTTTTTTGAAAATTACATTTCATTAAATATGAATTCTAACATCTCTTTTATTGATTTACACCGGTTTTTTGGTGTTAGAAATTGGATGGAATTCATATAAATTGATTTAGAAATTTCAAACTTGTTTTTTCGGCGGGTGCCAATTTTTGGTGCCAGCACCAAATTTTGAAATATGTCAATTTTGTAAATTGATTGTGTGAAACTTGTTTTTTACGCAATTGGGGTTTTTTGGGGTTCTGGTTTCGATGAAATATATACGAGTTGCACCAAGCGTATCAAACTTGTATTTTTCGGTGGTGGGTGCAAATTTTGGTGCTAGCACAAAATTTTGAAAATCCATTCAATTGATAAAATTGTTTGTGACAATTTATTTCTTGCGTTTTAGAGGTTTATGGCTATTCTTAATTGAATGGAATATATAATTTTCGATCTAGGCATCTCAAACTTGTATTTTTCGGAAGTGGGTGCAAAATGTGGTGCTAGCACCAAATTTTGAAAACCATCAAATATATAAATTGATTGTGTCACCTTGTTTCTTGCGTTATACGGGTTTGTGAGGGTTCTGAATTCAATGGAATCAGTAAAAATTTCATGAGAGTTGTCAAACTTGTATTTTTCGCCGGTGGGTGAAAATTGTTGTGCCAGCACCAAATTTTGGAAAATAAGCAAATTGATCAGTAGATAGTATCATCTTGTTTATTGCGTTATACGGGTTTATGAGGGTCCTGAATCCGATGGAATCAATAAAAACAGCACTGGACATCGCAAACTTGTACTTTTTGGTGATGGGTACGAAATTTGGTGCTAGCACCAAAATTTGCCAAATTACGCCGAAAAATACAAGTATCAATGATCTGGCATATTTGAAATGTATTCCATTAGAATCAGCGCCCTAGAAAACCTGAAAATGTGAATTTATAGCATCGCATAAGTGAATTAAAAATTTTGTGTTCTAACTGAAAAGTGCTGGTAACTTGTTTTTTTCATTTTTTTTCCTACGCAGAGAGGACTAAACAGCCATTTATGGTAATCATATCATTTTTAAATATTTTCCAATGTATTTTGCGCCCCAGAAAACCTGTATTGAAAAACAATTAGACGAAAAATGTCAGTTTCAAATTTTCTGAAAATTGTGCACTACTTGTAATTTTGGTGCTGCAATATAACCACCCCAGTACATTTTTTCGAAATTTTTTTTTTTCGGTCGGATCCTGACTAGTGATACCTACGTACAAACAAAAAATCAGACGTTTTCGTAAAAATTTGTAGATTTTAGAGGGGGGGGTCAATATGACCCCTCCCCGGTATTTGTACAACATTTTATAGCCCGGTACTAATAGGGTTAAAACCCTTCCAATATATTCTATTCCATAGCAATAACAAGATATATATAATACAATAATACCACATCAGTGAAAAGTCCAGTAGTATACCGCTTACCGGATCCTAGTAACGATGTATCTTACCGTAAGATCTAGTAGTGTATACAGGCTCGTACAGTATCTGACAACAAATCCCAGTCCAGGGTGTCTAAACAAACAGATACAAATACGCGAACAACTACTGGCGAGGAACAGAGCCTGGTGTCTATTCTAAGTACGTGAGCGAGTCAAATGCCCGACGAACTAGACAAAAGGATGCCTTCCTCTAACCGGTGAGGCAGATGTACAGTTACGGTTACAGACCAAACTCACGGGAAAACAATCCCCGCGCAGCGAATCCTAACTATCGCTAACGGACCTAAATACCGTAACTTGCCGCGGTGTGATTTATATGGTTTATATACGAGCTAGTGGATTAACAGACTAGCGTAACAATACTGACCTGTACTAAATCAGTCTAAAGGGGGTCGTACCTAATGTAACAATACTGCTGCTCAGACAAACAACAGTCTAATAAGTAAATACTCCTTCCTTGTCTTAACTAAATATCAGATCCTAAATTTACAAACTACGAATAGTAAATTACAAACAGATTCTTCCTGAAAGTAATGAAAAGTAAGCTACAACTAGTAGAACTCTAAGGGTACATATGTTTTAGGGCGTGTGTGTGTAGGTGTGTTACAAATAAAACAATTTTGGTGTACTCCATTGTACTAGTTTTTAGTGATTTACTGACTGAAACAATACCGTGCGCTAGCTACGAAAATAAGCTAGTCGCGCTCTGTAGAACTTTATACTTACAAATGACATCAAAGCTCTCTCCTTCCTATCCACAACTCAACAGGGCAATTATGGTGTTAGTAACTACACCCGTGATTGGCACAAATACCAGATTCTGGTTGTAAGATAATAAATAGTGGTTAATTGCTACCTTACATTAGCTGATCTGGTATACAATTTGATTCTAGAATTTTGTTGCCGTGGTGGTTAGCAGCAATACCTATCAGTACGTGGCAAGGCGCGGTAGGATATTAATAAACCTCCCTAGGCCAAGCGAGTGCCGGTAGCAGAAATACTCCTTGCCGGATCAAATAACTTAGGTTCAGGCAGGGGGGTGGGGGGTACTAAATGTTTAAACTACATAATGAAACCGGTACCGAACTGTCAGTATCGCAAGTCACTAAATTATGGAACGTATGCTGTCTGTACCTAATGTGTACTTGCGTACTGACGAACAGCAATGGTTCACACCTGTAGGGAACACAGGTTAATCCATCCGGGGACTTGTAGTACAGGTTCCTGTCTGAATCTAGCTATTTGATCCTAAATTCGTCACGCTTACCCTGATCTATAGGTCTTACGGCGGGCAAGGGCGTCAAACAAAGTCTTACCTTCCTCTGAATCGGGCGCTGCATAGCAATGTGGAGTATTTCGAAGGGGCGAAGGGGGTGCGCGGGCAAATCGAATGTGGGCGCTAGCGTGTTGTGGACATCTTCCCTGCATTGCTGACGGCCTGACGGTCTAGGCTGCCATCTTCCAAATGCTTGGCTGTCCCAGTGGTGGGCAAATAGAAATATACATGTTCAAAGTTTACAGTATATTTACGTAATTTACAAAAGATTTATTTACCAAATTTACATAATTCTAAGTTTAAGTGTGATAACTAGTTAACATTAGTAAGTGAATGGTGATAACCGAGGGCAAACTGGCCCTTATATAGCAAATCTGGGACATAGAATCCGCTAGAACCTTCCAGAGCATTCCATGGCCTCACATTGGAGCAATAAGATGTTCTATGCCCTATGATTGGCCCAACTCATCGTTCTACATGTTGTACGCACCTCATTGGCTTATTTAATTTAATCAAAGCGAAATAAAATAGCCCAAAAATGCAAATTCCCGACCGGGATTCGAACTCGTAACCTAACATAATGTAACCAACGCCTTAACCATCTGACCACTGCGCCAATAGAATTACCTATGGGTTTATGTGTACCAATATGAATAGGCATATTACATTACTGTAATTTAATCAAAATGTGTCGGATTTTAGAAAGTTTTTACGTTAAGCTACAAATGCTACCTTATAGTGAAATATTCCATCACCGCTCCATGAAAACAGTAAGTAAGACTGTTTTCACCAATCGAAATACAAACTATTTACAAAATATCTCTTCGGGCTAATGGTGGGGCCTAAAATATAAAATAATCACTAAAAGTAAGCTACAACTAGTAGAACTCTAAGGGTACATATGTTTTAGGGCGTGTGTGTGTAGGTGTGTTACAAATAAAACAATTTTGGTGTACTCCATTGTACTAGGTTTTAGTGATTTACTGACTGAAACAATACCGTGCGCTAGCTACGAAAATAAGCTAGTCGCGCTCTGTAGAACTTTATACTTACAAATGACATCAAAGCTCTCTCCTTCCTATCCACAACTCAACAGGGCAATTACGGTGTTAGTAACTACACCCGTGATTGGCACAAATACCAGATTCTGGTTGTAAGATAATAAATAGTGGTTAATTGCTACCGTACATTAGCTGATCTGGTATACAATTTGATTCTAGAATTTTGTTGCCGTGGTGGTTAGCAGCAATACCTATCAGTACGTGGCAAGGCGCGGTAGGATATTAATAAACCTCCCTAGGCCAAGCGAGTGCCGGTAGCAGAAATACTCCTTGCCGGATCAAATAACTTAGGTTCAGGCAGGGGGGTGGGGGGTACTAAATGTTTAAACTACATAATGAAACCGGTACCGAACTGTCAGTATCGCAAGTCACAAAATTATGGAACGTATGCTGTCTGTACCTAATGTGTACTTGCGTACTGACGAACAGCAATGGTTCACACCTGTAGGGAACACAGGTTAATCCATCCGGGGACTTGTAGTACAGGTTCCTGTCTGAATCTAGCTATTTGATCCTAAATTCGTCACGCTTACCCTGATCTATAGGTCTTACGGCGGGCAAGGGCGTCAAACAAAGTCTTACCTTCCTCTGAATCGGGCGCTGCATAGCAATGTGGAGTATTTCGAAGGGGCGAAGGGGGTGCGCGGGCAAATCTAATGTGGGCGCTAGCGTGTTGTGGACATCTTCCCTGCATTGCTGACGGCCTGACGGTCTAGGCTGCCATCTTCCAAATGCTTGGCTGTCCCAGTGGTGGGCAAATAGAAATATACATGTTCAAAGTTTACAGTATATTTACGTAATTTACAAAAGATTTATTTACCAAATTTACATAATTCTAAGTTTAAGTGTGATAACTAGTTAACATTAGTAAGTGAATGGTGATAACCGAGGGCAAACTGGCCCTTATATAGCAAATCTGGGACATAGAATCCGCTAGAACCTTCCAGAGCATTCCATGGCCTCACATTGGAGCAATAAGATGTTCTATGCCCTATGATTGGCCTAACTCATCGTTCTACATGTTGTACGCACCTCATTGGCTTATTTAATTTAATCAAAGCGAAATAAAATAGCCCAAAAATGCAAATTCCCGACCGGGATTCGAACTCGTAACCTAACATAATGTAACCAACGCCTTAACCATCTGACCACTGCGCCAATAGAATTACCTATGGGTTTATGTGTACCAATATGAATAGGCATATTACATTACTGTAATTTAATCAAAATGTGTCGGATTTTAGAAAGTTTTTACGTTAAGCTACAAATGCTACCTTATAGTGAAATATTCCATCACCGCTCCATGAAAACAGTAAGTAAGGAATTTTACAGTAAGTAAAACAGTAAGTAATTTTGAAAACCATCAAATATATAAATTGATTGTGTCACCTTGTTTCTTGCGTTATACGGGTTTGTGAGGGTTCTGAATTCAATGGAATCAGTAAAAATTTCATGAGAGTTGTCAAACTTGTATTTTTCGCCGGTGGGTGAAAATTGTTGTGCCAGCACCAAATTTTGGAAAATAAGCAAATTGATCAGTAGATAGTATCATCTTGTTTATTGCGTTATACGGGTTTATGAGGGTCCTGAATCCGATGGAATCAATAAAAACAGCACTGGACATCGCAAACTTGTACTTTTTGGTGATGGGTACGAAATTTGGTGCTAGCACCAAAATTTGCCAAATTACGCCGAAAAATACAAGTATCAATGATCTGGCATATTTGAAATGTATTCCATTAGAATCAGCGCCCTAGAAAACCTGAAAATGTGAATTTATAGCATCGCATAAGTGAATTAAAAATTTTGTGTTCTAACTGAAAAGTGCTGGTAACTTGTTTTTTTCATTTTTTTTCCTACGCAGAGAGGACTAAACAGCCATTTATGGTAATCATATCATTTTTAAATATTTTCCAATGTATTTTGCGCCCCAGAAAACCTGTATTGAAAAACAATTAGACGAAAAATGTCAGTTTCAAATTTTCTGAAAATTGTGCACTACTTGTAATTTTGGTGCTGCAATATAACCACCCCAGTACATTTTTTCGAAATTTTTTTTTTTCGGTCGGATCCTGACTAGTGATACCTACGTACAAACAAAAAATCAGACGTTTTCGTAAAAATTTGTAGATTTTAGAGGGGGGGGTCAATATGACCCCTCCCCGGTATTTGTACAACATTTTATAGCCCGGTACTAATAGGGTTAAAACCCTTCCAATATATTCTATTCCATAGCAATAACAAGATATATATAATACAATAATACCACATCAGTGAAAAGTCCAGTAGTATACCGCTTACCGGATCCTAGTAACGATGTATCTTACCGTAAGATCTAGTAGTGTATACAGGCTCGTACAGTATCTGACAACAAATCCCAGTCCAGGGTGTCTAAACAAACAGATACAAATACGCGAACAACTACTGGCGAGGAACAGAGCCTGGTGTCTATTCTAAGTACGTGAGCGAGTCAAATGCCCGACGAACTAGACAAAAGGATGCCTTCCTCTAACCGGTGAGGCAGATGTACAGTTACGGTTACAGACCAAACTCACGGGAAAACAATCCCCGCGCAGCGAATCCTAACTATCGCTAACGGACCTAAATACCGTAACTTGCCGCGGTGTGATTTATATGGTTTATATACGAGCTAGTGGATTAACAGACTAGCGTAACAATACTGACCTGTACTAAATCAGTCTAAAGGGGGTCGTACCTAATGTAACAATACTGCTGCTCAGACAAACAACAGTCTAATAAGTAAATACTCCTTCCTTGTCTTAACTAAATATCAGATCCTAAATTTACAAACTACGAATAGTAAATTACAAACAGATTCTTCCTGAAAGTAATGAAAAGTAAGCTACAACTAGTAGAACTCTAAGGGTACATATGTTTTAGGGCGTGTGTGTGTAGGTGTGTTACAAATAAAACAATTTTGGTGTACTCCATTGTACTAGTTTTTAGTGATTTACTGACTGAAACAATACCGTGCGCTAGCTACGAAAATAAGCTAGTCGCGCTCTGTAGAACTTTATACTTACAAATGACATCAAAGCTCTCTCCTTCCTATCCACAACTCAACAGGGCAATTATGGTGTTAGTAACTACACCCGTGATTGGCACAAATACCAGATTCTGGTTGTAAGATAATAAATAGTGGTTAATTGCTACCTTACATTAGCTGATCTGGTATACAATTTGATTCTAGAATTTTGTTGCCGTGGTGGTTAGCAGCAATACCTATCAGTACGTGGCAAGGCGCGGTAGGATATTAATAAACCTCCCTAGGCCAAGCGAGTGCCGGTAGCAGAAATACTCCTTGCCGGATCAAATAACTTAGGTTCAGGCAGGGGGGTGGGGGGTACTAAATGTTTAAACTACATAATGAAACCGGTACCGAACTGTCAGTATCGCAAGTCACTAAATTATGGAACGTATGCTGTCTGTACCTAATGTGTACTTGCGTACTGACGAACAGCAATGGTTCACACCTGTAGGGAACACAGGTTAATCCATCCGGGGACTTGTAGTACAGGTTCCTGTCTGAATCTAGCTATTTGATCCTAAATTCGTCACGCTTACCCTGATCTATAGGTCTTACGGCGGGCAAGGGCGTCAAACAAAGTCTTACCTTCCTCTGAATCGGGCGCTGCATAGCAATGTGGAGTATTTCGAAGGGGCGAAGGGGGTGCGCGGGCAAATCGAATGTGGGCGCTAGCGTGTTGTGGACATCTTCCCTGCATTGCTGACGGCCTGACGGTCTAGGCTGCCATCTTCCAAATGCTTGGCTGTCCCAGTGGTGGGCAAATAGAAATATACATGTTCAAAGTTTACAGTATATTTACGTAATTTACAAAAGATTTATTTACCAAATTTACATAATTCTAAGTTTAAGTGTGATAACTAGTTAACATTAGTAAGTGAATGGTGATAACCGAGGGCAAACTGGCCCTTATATAGCAAATCTGGGACATAGAATCCGCTAGAACCTTCCAGAGCATTCCATGGCCTCACATTGGAGCAATAAGATGTTCTATGCCCTATGATTGGCCCAACTCATCGTTCTACATGTTGTACGCACCTCATTGGCTTATTTAATTTAATCAAAGCGAAATAAAATAGCCCAAAAATGCAAATTCCCGACCGGGATTCGAACTCGTAACCTAACATAATGTAACCAACGCCTTAACCATCTGACCACTGCGCCAATAGAATTACCTATGGGTTTATGTGTACCAATATGAATAGGCATATTACATTACTGTAATTTAATCAAAATGTGTCGGATTTTAGAAAGTTTTTACGTTAAGCTACAAATGCTACCTTATAGTGAAATATTCCATCACCGCTCCATGAAAACAGTAAGTAAGACTGTTTTCACCAATCGAAATACAAACTATTTACAAAATATCTCTTCGGGCTAATGGTGGGGCCTAAAATATAAAATAATCACTAAAAGTAAGCTACAACTAGTAGAACTCTAAGGGTACATATGTTTTAGGGCGTGTGTGTGTAGGTGTGTTACAAATAAAACAATTTTGGTGTACTCCATTGTACTAGGTTTTAGTGATTTACTGACTGAAACAATACCGTGCGCTAGCTACGAAAATAAGCTAGTCGCGCTCTGTAGAACTTTATACTTACAAATGACATCAAAGCTCTCTCCTTCCTATCCACAACTCAACAGGGCAATTACGGTGTTAGTAACTACACCCGTGATTGGCACAAATACCAGATTCTGGTTGTAAGATAATAAATAGTGGTTAATTGCTACCGTACATTAGCTGATCTGGTATACAATTTGATTCTAGAATTTTGTTGCCGTGGTGGTTAGCAGCAATACCTATCAGTACGTGGCAAGGCGCGGTAGGATATTAATAAACCTCCCTAGGCCAAGCGAGTGCCGGTAGCAGAAATACTCCTTGCCGGATCAAATAACTTAGGTTCAGGCAGGGGGGTGGGGGGTACTAAATGTTTAAACTACATAATGAAACCGGTACCGAACTGTCAGTATCGCAAGTCACAAAATTATGGAACGTATGCTGTCTGTACCTAATGTGTACTTGCGTACTGACGAACAGCAATGGTTCACACCTGTAGGGAACACAGGTTAATCCATCCGGGGACTTGTAGTACAGGTTCCTGTCTGAATCTAGCTATTTGATCCTAAATTCGTCACGCTTACCCTGATCTATAGGTCTTACGGCGGGCAAGGGCGTCAAACAAAGTCTTACCTTCCTCTGAATCGGGCGCTGCATAGCAATGTGGAGTATTTCGAAGGGGCGAAGGGGGTGCGCGGGCAAATCTAATGTGGGCGCTAGCGTGTTGTGGACATCTTCCCTGCATTGCTGACGGCCTGACGGTCTAGGCTGCCATCTTCCAAATGCTTGGCTGTCCCAGTGGTGGGCAAATAGAAATATACATGTTCAAAGTTTACAGTATATTTACGTAATTTACAAAAGATTTATTTACCAAATTTACATAATTCTAAGTTTAAGTGTGATAACTAGTTAACATTAGTAAGTGAATGGTGATAACCGAGGGCAAACTGGCCCTTATATAGCAAATCTGGGACATAGAATCCGCTAGAACCTTCCAGAGCATTCCATGGCCTCACATTGGAGCAATAAGATGTTCTATGCCCTATGATTGGCCTAACTCATCGTTCTACATGTTGTACGCACCTCATTGGCTTATTTAATTTAATCAAAGCGAAATAAAATAGCCCAAAAATGCAAATTCCCGACCGGGATTCGAACTCGTAACCTAACATAATGTAACCAACGCCTTAACCATCTGACCACTGCGCCAATAGAATTACCTATGGGTTTATGTGTACCAATATGAATAGGCATATTACATTACTGTAATTTAATCAAAATGTGTCGGATTTTAGAAAGTTTTTACGTTAAGCTACAAATGCTACCTTATAGTGAAATATTCCATCACCGCTCCATGAAAACAGTAAGTAAGGAATTTTACAGTAAGTAAAACAGTAAGTAATTTTGAAAACCATCAAATATATAAATTGATTGTGTCACCTTGTTTCTTGCGTTATACGGGTTTGTGAGGGTTCTGAATTCAATGGAATCAGTAAAAATTTCATGAGAGTTGTCAAACTTGTATTTTTCGCCGGTGGGTGAAAATTGTTGTGCCAGCACCAAATTTTGGAAAATAAGCAAATTGATCAGTAGATAGTATCATCTTGTTTATTGCGTTATACGGGTTTATGAGGGTCCTGAATCCGATGGAATCAATAAAAACAGCACTGGACATCGCAAACTTGTACTTTTTGGTGATGGGTACGAAATTTGGTGCTAGCACCAAAATTTGCCAAATTACGCCGAAAAATACAAGTATCAATGATCTGGCATATTTGAAATGTATTCCATTAGAATCAGCGCCCTAGAAAACCTGAAAATGTGAATTTATAGCATCGCATAAGTGAATTAAAAATTTTGTGTTCTAACTGAAAAGTGCTGGTAACTTGTTTTTTTCATTTTTTTTCCTACGCAGAGAGGACTAAACAGCCATTTATGGTAATCATATCATTTTTAAATATTTTCCAATGTATTTTGCGCCCCAGAAAACCTGTATTGAAAAACAATTAGACGAAAAATGTCAGTTTCAAATTTTCTGAAAATTGTGCACTACTTGTAATTTTGGTGCTGCAATATAACCACCCCAGTACATTTTTTCGAAATTTTTTTTTTTCGGTCGGATCCTGACTAGTGATACCTACGTACAAACAAAAAATCAGACGTTTTCGTAAAAATTTGTAGATTTTAGAGGGGGGGGTCAATATGACCCCTCCCCGGTATTTGTACAACATTTTATAGCCCGGTACTAATAGGGTTAAAACCCTTCCAATATATTCTATTCCATAGCAATAACAAGATATATATAATACAATAATACCACATCAGTGAAAAGTCCAGTAGTATACCGCTTACCGGATCCTAGTAACGATGTATCTTACCGTAAGATCTAGTAGTGTATACAGGCTCGTACAGTATCTGACAACAAATCCCAGTCCAGGGTGTCTAAACAAACAGATACAAATACGCGAACAACTACTGGCGAGGAACAGAGCCTGGTGTCTATTCTAAGTACGTGAGCGAGTCAAATGCCCGACGAACTAGACAAAAGGATGCCTTCCTCTAACCGGTGAGGCAGATGTACAGTTACGGTTACAGACCAAACTCACGGGAAAACAATCCCCGCGCAGCGAATCCTAACTATCGCTAACGGACCTAAATACCGTAACTTGCCGCGGTGTGATTTATATGGTTTATATACGAGCTAGTGGATTAACAGACTAGCGTAACAATACTGACCTGTACTAAATCAGTCTAAAGGGGGTCGTACCTAATGTAACAATACTGCTGCTCAGACAAACAACAGTCTAATAAGTAAATACTCCTTCCTTGTCTTAACTAAATATCAGATCCTAAATTTACAAACTACGAATAGTAAATTACAAACAGATTCTTCCTGAAAGTAATGAAAAGTAAGCTACAACTAGTAGAACTCTAAGGG
>JAUCBJ010001190.1:0-50939 GCA_032718475.1 Nemertoderma westbladi
ATATCAAGGTTATTCAACTTTGTTTCGAGTCACGGTTATCATCGTTGCTAAGTCCAATAGGAATCTCCAAAGGCCCCCTACCAACCAGCGATATATATGACTATGATATCAAGATATATATATTCCACTGTAGGGCTACCGTCACTGAGTTACTATTACACCCCGACAGTAGTAGGGTCTTGGGCGGCTTTGCGACAGTTAGACAACACTGATGAACCATTGTGTGTCAGGGCGCCATCAGTCTGATTAATTAGGATAATCAATTAAACCCTAATTAGGAGTCGTAAGACACCTATTAGGGTTTAATTGTACTAATTAATTGATGACATCTGTCAATTAGGGTCTAATTAGCCTAATTGGGAGGTGTCACCCCAGACAGTCTGGCTCCAATGATACCCAATAACAACCCTATGGGGATAATAGGGTGCCAATGGGTGTCATGTGTGTCATGTGTGTCAGTGAGGTCTAACTGTCGCAAAGCCGCCCAAGACCCTACTACTCCCGACCAGTCATTAAAAGATATAGATTTCGCACCCTAGTACATAGTTAGTCATATTATTTTATAATTTAATAATATGGTGGTATTGTATGCATGTTGTTTTGGTGTAATCAAATTTTGAAAATATATATTAAAATCACATATATTGTACTTAATAAAGGCAATCACAATTACAGTAGACACGAAATAATAATAATAATAATGCCACAAATTATAATAAGATTATAAGATTATTAGATAATATAAGATTATAAGATTATTGAATATAAAGAGTTAATTGTATTTAATTATTAATCAAGCACTTTAAGTAAAAACCTTACCGGTAGGTATGTCAGTGTCAAAGTATGTAAAAAACTAAAAATCAACAAGACCTAGACGTTGCATGCAATCAGTGATCAGCTGACGGCAGCCAGCTGATCACTGATTGAATGCAACGTCTAGGTCTTGTTGATTTTTAGTTTTTTACATACTTTGACACTGACATACCTACCGGTAAGGTTTTTACTTAAAGTGCTTGATTAATAAATAAAATACAATTAACTCTTTATTATTGGATTTTCAAACTTCAACTTCAACTTCAATTATTAATATATAATATTATCTAATCAAAAAACATTTTTTTATTTCAATTTTGATAATTGATATATTGTGAACTAAAATACTTACCTAAAGGTAATTATTCCTCTACAATAATTCCTGTGAATATCAACGACCTTTAAAATCATATTTAGAATCATTGTCTAGTCTACATAGCAACAGTTGTCATGGTAACTGTGGCCAGAAGAAACCCAGTTCAATAAACCCACTGTGCACTATGTACGATACAGCGGGGGTATGTTGAAACAGTACAATCATATAGTCATAGAATGCTTTGGTAGCTGGTTGCTACAGTACATATGATATACTACAGTAGTTACCGTAGCAACGGTTGTCATCATAACTGTGACTCGAATTGTCGAATACAAGTTCAGTATGCGATATACTAAGGGAGTATGTTGATACTGAGGTCGCATAATGGTTAAGTTGGTTTTTGCTATGGGCGTGAACCGAAGATTACTGTCCCTAGCAACGGTTACCAGTCGAATTCGCAATCATTGGTTTAGTCAAGTTTGGGGTAAATCCTGTAACCATTGTGTGTTTAAAACATGGCAGTTGCATGTAAATACCCCGGTAACCATGGTAACACGATTTATGAGAAATGCTCAAGGTTGTAGGGGCGACACCCTCCTAAATATTGTTTAGTAGGGTCTAATGAGTACAAAACCGATAAAACATTTTATGGGTATAAAAAAACACGGTTCACCAAAATTTGTGCTATTTGCTGACGGACTACTAATTTCACATTGAATCACAGCTTTATTGTGAAATTAATTAAATTATTCTGGAACATCACCAATTTGCTACTTACTTTTCCCTACTGTTCCTTTTGTTTGGCTTGTGTTATGCAAATTTACGCAGAATTTCCACGAATAAACATATGATCCGCAAAATAAAAGTTTATAGACACTATATAGCGGAAGCAAATACATGCAACATTCGAATGTCCATATCTCAGATATTCCCAACCAAATTTGAATATTTGTACATATTATTTGTAATCCTTGCATATGGCCAGCTTTCCATTGCTGCCAACAAACTACAGTACTATAAGGTTGAATAATAACTGCAGTAGGACTGGAGCAAAATCGCCGGAGACACTTTTTTCAAACGCTTGTAGCTAAATATTGAAAGCGAAAATAAAAATTCTGGCTCACCCACTAAGGCAGAGGGAGGTGAAGCGAAACTATCGCTGTTTCAAATTTCATGCAATCTCACCAGGATTTGTAGAATTTTTTTTGGGGGGGGGGGGATGAAGGGGGGGGGGGGGGGGGGCGTAGTACATGGTGTAGTTAGATGTGAGTTACTGCTGATGTGAATACGCTTTTATCCCTCTTACCCATCGATCAGCTGTTCGTATCTTATTGAGTCATACTTATTCATCTTCAGCAGTAGAGAATGGATGGGGGGGGGGGGGGGGGGGGGCTGTGCCTTGTCCAATGTACATGGTGCTTTAGTGAAGACATGCCGAAGCTTCTTGTGTGATGTTGGTTTGATTCGTGAATTGATATCAGAATAATTTTTGTATGCAAAATGCAATAGGTCTAGGCCTATAAAGAAAAATAAGATGAAAAGTGTAGGCCTATCGTGCCTGCGTACGATGTATCAACAGCAGCTGTTTGGTGGCATTCATAATCCTGTAATCATGCGTTGCGTACCGGTATCGGAATTTCCACAATAATCAATCTTCCCATACTACTGTACTGTACCTTGATTGCAGCAAGCGCAGTTAGACCTTAGCCTTAGACAGCCAGACAGTGAACCGAACAGAACATTTACTTCATACTTCCGGATAAACAGATAAAGCGATAAAAAATATATTCCTGTAGGCCTATTCACTAATTAGAATTACCGTACAGTCAGATTGTCAGACAGTACCGGTACCGGTATTCGGTATTCTGGTATTATTGGGCTCCCCTACTCCTACTGTAGTACAGTCAGACAGTAGTAAGTGTAGTATTTACAGTATTCTGGTATTATGCATGTGTAGCGTAGCGTGTACGCTACGGCCAGACGGCAGTACGACTGTATGCAGGTATGTACATGTACGTGCAAACGTGTTGGTACAGTGGCATCAGCTGCGCTCCCCCATTGTACGACAGTTTGCGGCAAGAAAGCGTTCACTTACTTGGGCCCAAAAATTTGGAACGAACTGCCTCAAAGCTTACAGGCTTAACGAACGTGAAAACTTTAGAAGTGTTCAAACACAACCTCAAAGACTACTACCTACAGCAGCTGTTAAGCGAAAATGCAAATGAATACATTTATTATGATTATTAATTCATCAAACATTGTATTTTATTGAACTTCATAATTATTTATTTTATAGGCTATATTTTATATATTACAGTGTTTTTATTATTGCATTTATTGCTATTTTTTATTTTATTTTTCAGTTACTTTTAGCATTTCATTGGCGCCATTCCATTTTCATTACAATTTTGGTGCAAATAATATTGTCTGCCGCATAGAGCACAGGGACCCTTATGGAAACGAGGTGAAACCTCATAAGGCTATCCCTCCATTTTAATCTAATATTGCACATTTTCTACTTGTTTTTTATTTTAAGGTTCTACTTGTTTTATTTTTTTTGTCTACCTTGTTTTATTTTGTCTACCTTGTTTTATTTTTGTCTACCTTGTTTTATTTTGTATACCTTGTTTTATTGTATAAAATTATACTGAGACTCCGAGTTAATTTTACTGTACATATGTGATAAGTTTTAAACTATGTGTTCGTATTTTATTGTACCTTGTTAAATAAATTTTATTGTACCTTGTTAAATAAATTTCATTGTATGTATGTGATACTACTTTTTAAACTGTAGTTACGTACTGATACTCCGAGTTAATTTTACTATACATAATATGTGAAAAGTTTTAAACTACGTGTTCGTATTTTATTGTACCTTGTTAAATAAATTTTACTGTACGTATGTGATACTACTTTTTAAACTGTAGCTACGTAACAGATATATTTTAAACTGTAAATTTTATTTTATTTCAAGTTTAATGTATGTATATACGGTACACGTGATTTATTGTAAACTACTGTACAGAGTTAGACCATTTATGATACCTAGGCAAGACAATTTTATTATATAATTTCAAACATGTATTACCATCCATTAATTGACATAATTTACATAAAACAATGTAAAATAAATTACCGGTAAATTGTGATTTATATATATTATTTCAGTATTGTGCAGTATGTATTTTTATATGGGAAAAAATTCAATCAATCAATCAATCAGGCAGAGTGGTAGGCAGGTTGACCTATCACCTACTGAGCTATCGCACCCATGCAGCCATGACTGCATGCTCTCGGCATTAGGCCTATCTGATTAGGGCATGTAGGGCATTTTACTGATTCACGCATACTTGTATTTTAGGCAGATAGGCCTAGTTCTGTAGTTAGTTGTTACACTTACACGATGCACGAGTTACGGTTACGGTCAGACGGTATGTCTTAATGCAGTACCGGTAATGCGGGTTCAGAAATTGAGATACACTTCGCGAGTTCGCGGACATCTGGCTGCTGGGCTGCACGTGCCTTTCAGTGATCTCATGTCAGTTTATACTGAAATAGGCCTAAGCCTGTAGGCCTAAGCTGTAAGCCATAGGTAATGTACCTGAAGTACAACCTGAAGAATAACTGTAATTCATATCAAAATTAATTCCGATAGGCCTATTGGAATGGAAGTCCAATTTTGACTTAGCAAGTTCCAAAACTAAACTCTAGGCTATATGGGGGCTAGTTTATATAGCAAGGTTCTAGGTCGGTCGGTGGTTAGGCTAGCTCTAATCGGCGCTATCGGATTATCACGCTGGACTTCTTTCAGCCTTTTGGCACACAACTCTGTACCTAGCTGCCTAGATCAGTAGAGTGTGGATTACGTTTTAGATAATCGAATCATTGCGACACAAGTTTATCTATGGTGATTTAATTGACCTAGGCCTACGTCGTCTACAGGTCTAGCTGCGTGTTAAATAACAAGGATTTTTATTTATAAACACAGGCAGACAGGTTAGTCAGTTATTGTTTAGTAATTATTTTTACATAATGACTTATTACAGTACCGTACCGGTATCTTATTTCTATGACGGAAAATGTCTTAAATTTGTTATTTGTTCAATGTACCGTTATTACACTTTACGTTGAAGGTTGATAAATTAAAGTAACATTAGTTCGTGTCGATGTTCGTTGAATAGCCGGTATGGAAGTTTTTTAGTTTCATCTTGAAATTCAGTTTTATTTCTACTTACGTAGTGTTTAGTTTGATTTTTTTCTATAATTTGCGCCAGTAAGTCACCGGAAAATGTTTGTTTGTTTTCTTGTTGTCAGTGAATAATTGCAAATACATTTCATAAAAAAGACAAAGCTATTCAATTGGTCGTATATCGTTTATTTTTAAGGATTGTTACTATGACGACGTGTCAACATCTTGCTGATTTCCTCGACACACATGGTACAAAAAGTTTCCTTATTATCCATCGGAAAATAATATTTAGCTCTTCCAAATCCGGATTAAAGAGAAAGGTAATTGAATAGGCAATCAATTATTGTTATAAGTTTTTAACCATGAGTTTTAGGAAATAAAGCAAATGTTAATGTTATTGCACATTGTATTTGTATTGTGTATGAAAATCGGAGACAGGGGGGGAAACTGGACGCAAATCCCATCTCGGCGAATTAATATCCCGCCGCAATGTTAAATTCTCAATTTAGGGAAAGGAGCAGGTTACAGAGGCACGTTATTCTAACCAAAACAATAAACTAAAGTTAATAAATTACAGTTTTATTTTTGGTAGTAATCAGCTGTTATTTGCGTCGAATTTCCCCTAGTTTTATGCAGGGCTCCACAAAATGCGGAAACTAGGTTTCCGGAAGATTCTGAAAAATTCCGAAGATTTTTTAGATTTTTGACTCCCTAAAAACCTGAGATACAATGGAAATAGAATTTATGCACCTAAACAGTAATACTAAAACAATAAAAAACCCCCCAAAAGTAGATCGCATTTACAAAACCGATCAAAAAGGGATAAAACATGTTCTGAGAAAAGTAAAAAACTAATGTGAGATTTTTCGAAAATAATTTTTGTACAAATTTACTTTCAAAATTTCTGAATTTCATGTCAATATCTTATGGCCCAGTCAATTAAAAATGCTTCGGAATATCATTTATTTCCTAATCAATTACAATCAATCTTATTGTTTAATCTTATATTTTGAACAATATAATAATGTCAGAATGTTGAAAAATTTACACAAATGATTGGGGACAACACCATTATCTCATTTAGGTTCAATTTATGATGTAGATAAAGATTGGTGATGCACATTTGTGCACAATATAATAGCTGCTGTTATTTTTACACGTGTCGACCCTTTGTCCAAGGGGCTCTTTCACATAGTTTTATAACCCTGTGTCCTAGTGCAGCATTCGAGGTGGAATCACCCAATTACATAACCACATTAGTTACATTGACTATTTATCACCGCTTTAGTGATATCCATATTTAGGTTACTTTAATTGGTTAGTTGTGTATCCCACGTCGTAAAACCCCAGAGTAAATCAAGTTTACTGGATATCTACCGGTTATTACATAAAATATTTACTTTTTGGGACATCTTCTGAAAACCTGTAACTTTAATTTACTTTTATATTAGTTTTTAACACAAATTTTTATATTCTACTATAACTTTTAAGAACCCCGATAGTGGCCTCATGCTTTTCTACATCAAGGCAGTATGAATCAGCTGATGGACCAGTACAGCCTGACTGGCTGATTCTGTATTACAGTTTTGATTGTGGATAAACCTGTTTTGCATTACTACTACGATCGGCATGCTGCATTGCAGCTGCATCTGCGCCGCCTTGTCGACAAAATTGCACCGCCACAACTCCCTATCACCCATGACATTTGCTAGATCATCCGCATCTTCAAGGCCAGTGTCCTTTAAGATGCGTCTCAAGAAAGTCATGGGCTGTCCACCATGCTTATTCACTCCATGAGGCTGCCAAAGTACACGATTATGCACTGGCTGGTCCTCACGACGAAAGCAATGTCCTGCAAAGCGGAGGCGACTTTGTTCTAGTGTCAAGCTTGGGGGAACCAATGGGACACCTCCAATGTTATATAGTGTCTGGTTGGAGATGTGTGCATTGTACTTGACACAATGAACCCGGCGTAGCATTCTTGTGAATGTGCCATCCAGAGATTTGGTGTCCTCGGCAGTTAGAGTCCAGCTTGGACTCCCATAGAGGAGTACTGGAACTACTGCTGCTCTAAATAATCGGACCTTATATATCTATCACTTCCAAATCCTGGAAAGCCTATTCAAGGCTACCCATGCCTTTCCCTTACGTATTCGAAGGTCCTCACCTGACTTCCGGATCCATGATCCCAGTGCGGATTAAGCCTCTGGTGGCCCTAAGCCACATTTTAGTAATTTCCAAAAATGGCCCGAAAATTGATATTTTTCCGCAAACCCTTTCAAAATAAAAAGCTGCTAAAAACAACTGAAATTGTGAAAATGTTGCGAAGGAAATATAAAGTATTTTCGTTGGATGACTGACTGCGTGCATATAACTACTAATTACTTTAATAATAAGTACTTTGCAAAAATAGTTTTCATCAAGAATTGTAACATTACTAAACGGCATATTATGCCTATAAAACCTTTGCTATAAAATGTGTAATGGTTTTGGTAGAATTTCTCAAGCTTTAATTTTTTAATATATTAATGGGACCATTACTGCATTACCCAAAATCTATTTGTTTTATTTATAAAGCTACTATTCTGAAACTTTAACACAATGATCTGTGACCAGTTTATATACTATGAAAACTGAATATAGATAGCTTCATAAACCATTTGTTCGAAAAATATGGCACTTTTTGAACTGGTCGGTTTTTTCAAAATTAGGTGCAAAAAAATTGTTACAAAATCGGCTCTAGAAAATCCAAATGGTTATATTTTACAAAACCAACGATAGTAGTCCTAAAGCTGCTGAACATTTTGGTATATGTTTATGGCAATTGAGTAAAAAATAAAATAGTAGTAGAATTTAGTGATGAAGAAAGTCAAAATCGACAAACTGATAAAAAGGTTGTTTTATACAAAGAGTCATAAATATCAGCAATATAATTATGTTGTTGAAAAGAGCAGTTTTGAGGTCAAAAAATAATTCAATGTTGAAAACCGATA
This sequence comes from Nemertoderma westbladi, assembly GCA_032718475.1. NCBI lineage: Eukaryota > Metazoa > Xenacoelomorpha > Nemertodermatida > Nemertodermatidae > Nemertoderma > Nemertoderma westbladi. The sequence goes on from JAUCBJ010001190.1 coordinate 8,312, forward strand.
TCACCTTATGAAAGCCCTTCTATCAAACTACAAAAATTGTGCAAATTTTCGAAATTTTCATTTCAGTGGTGGTTATAGTTGGCCCCCTTAACCCTATTAGTACCGGGCTATAAAATGCTGCACAAATACCGGGGGGGGGGGGGGGGGGGGGTCATATTGACCACTCCCTCTAAAATCTACAAATATTATCGAAAACGTCTGATTATTTGTTTGTACGTAGGTATCACTAGTCTGGATCCGACCGAAAAAAAAAATTTCGAAAAAATGTACTGGGGTGGTAATATTGCAGCACCAAAATTACAAGTAGTGCACATTTTTCACAAAAATAGAAAGTAACATTTTTCGGCTAATTGTTTTTCAATAAATGATATGATTACCATAAATGGCTGTTTAGTCCTCTATGCGTAGGAAAAAAATGAAAAAAAAACAAGTAACCAGCACTTTTCAGTTAGAACACAAAATTTATAATTCACTTATACGATGATATAAATTCACATTTTCAGGTTTTCTAGAGCGCTGATTCTAATTGAATACATTTCAAATATGCCAGATCATTGCTACTTGTATTTTTCGGCGTAATTTGGCAAATTTTGGTGCTAGCACCATATTTCGTACCCATCACCAAAAAGTACAAGTTTGCGATGTCCAGTGCTGTTTTTATTGATTCCATCGGATTCAGGACCCTCATAAACCCGTATAACGCAAGAAACAAGATGATACTATCTTACTATCTACTGATCAATTTACTCATTTTCCAAAATTTGGTGCTGGCACAACAATTTTCACCCACCGGCGAAAAATACAAGTTTGAAAACTCTTATGAAATTTTTACTGATTCCATTGAATTCAGAACCCTAACAAACCCGTATAACGCAAGAAACAAGATGACACAATCAATTGATATATTTGATGGTTTTCAAAATTTGGTGCTAGCACCACATTTTGCACCCACTTCCGAAAAATACAAGTTTGAGATGTCTAGTTCGATAATTATATATTCCATTGAATTCAGAACAGCCATAAACCTCTAAAATGCAAGAAATAAATTGTCACAAGCAATTTTATCTATTGAATGGATTTTCAAAATTTCGTGCTAGCACCAAAATTTGCACACAGCACCGAAAAATACAAGTTTGATACGCTTGGTGCAACTCGTATATATTCCGTCGACACCAGAACCCCAAAAATCCCCAATTGCGTAATAAACAAGTTTCAATCAATCAATTTAAAAAATTGACATATTTCAAAATTTGGTGCTGGCACCAAAATTTGGCATCCGCCGAAAAAAGCAAGTTTGAAATTTCTAAATCAATTTATATGAATTCCATCCAATTGCTAACACCAAAAAACCGGTGTAAATCAAAAATAGAGATGTTACAATTAATATTTAATGAAATGTAATTTTCAAAAAACGTCTCAAAAAAAGTGCCAAAAGTAGGGTTAAAAATGGTGCTATAACTCGAAAACTTTCCAATATTTTTGAAAACGGTTTTCACTACTATGAAGACAATAGATTTTTAGAAAAGTCATAAAATTTCAGATTCCCAACTGCGTTTGTTTCAGAATTATAATAAAAAAACCACGGGGGGGTCATATTGACCCCCCCCCCCCCCCCCCCCGGGTTTGATAGGGTTAAGGCTGACTGGCTCCTGTAGGCATTTAGCAATTTTGATCGGATCGTGGGAATGTGTTATTTATTTTCTGTAGGGTAGGTTTTGCACGGTACTTATCTTTACAGGACTTGCTGAGAAATATAACACACCAAAAGTGTGGGTTTTGTGCAAAGATATAATATTTCTTATCTAGATTTGGACTTGCTGAGAAAGAAATGTTCTCCGATAGAGAACAGTCTCGGAAATAAGTACTTTTTGTCACTAATTTTAATTTACCAAATTCAATTATGCCGCCCAATTATGCTTTTAGGTTTTGCAGGAATTGCACTAAAAGGCCATCGAATGCAAAATTCAATACACGAGGGCAGAACATCTGAATTTCGGTTAAATTAAATTAGTGTCAAGAATTTATTTCTGACACGTTTTTTTTATCAACAACTATATTTTATCTATAATTAATTTATCATTTTTTTTTATCTATTAGGGCCTATATTTATAAAACTCGTTTCCGGTAAAAAAAATTAATTTCGCACTACCATATCTCCACGCGCCATACATTTACTATGAACAGTATTTCCAGTATGTCACCACGTCATTATTTGGTTGTTCCAGAAAGTTTAAGAGCATAACTAATTCCCCACAAATAAATAAAATTATATTCTCCATTGTTCATAATTAGCACTTTTAAGTTTCACTGCCCATGTTTTTATTATTTCCCTGCCATCAGGTCTCGAACTAATAACACAGCCCCTGTCGGTCAACTGAGCTAGAATTTTGCAGCACTTTCTATCAGAAATTTAGGGATAGAAAGTAGTCGAAAGATGCACTTTCTTGCTCTGTTTTCTATAAATTTTAGTGAGAAAAAATGTGGACTTTTCGGATAAAAATATTTTTTTCACAAGAATGACTCGCTGAGAAAAAATGGCCCGTATTTTCGGCTGGCCCTAAGGCACAACGTGCCTTATATGCCTTAAGGTTAATCCGGCACTGCATGATCCCAGGTAACAGAAGTCATCCACATGCTCAAGCATACCATCTTTTGAGCTTATGATCATCCGATCAGAAACTTGCTGAGGACTTTCAAAGTTAACTGTCAAAATTTGGGTCTTTTTGGAGTGAACAAAAAGACCAACACTAGAAGCAGCTTTTTCTATGGCGGTGTTTTCTGGAGTATAACTGTGTTGGTTTCATTCTAATAAAACAGTGTTTTGTACAGGTCTTTATTGTGTCTGTATCTGTATTTGTTCTGTATTATATTTTTAAATTTATTATCAAGTTAATAAATCAAGTTATGTTTGCAAAACACAATACGTGACAGCCACACATTTTATTGTGACATCGAGATTGCCAATTGGATGTCTCCACGAGAAAGAGCACAAATTTTTAATTGAGAAGGTATTTTTTTTAATGATTATTGGACCTACTGATCAGTTTATAAGACAACTTCAAATTTCTGGAATAAAGACGGGACTTGAATAAGCGACTCTGCGGTCATTGCAGGATTACACGGAGTAGACTTATCGGTCATCGGGGATCTTCAAAATGTATAATCTCCAGTTCTAGTGATCGTTTAGGCACATTCGAAAGCTCTTTTCTCAAAGAATAAAGTTACCATTTGATTTAAGATAAAATGGATGTGAAGCAACATAACATGAATTTGGGTAAAATATGCCTTGCAAAGTTTGTTCAAGTTATGATTGCTCAAGCAGCTTTCAAGAGTTTGCCAAACCAAATGGTAACTTTGTTCTCTGAGAAAAGAGCTTTCGAATGAGCCCAAAACGAACTCCATACGACCACTAGAACTGGAGATTATACAATTTGAAGATCTCCGATTACCGATAAGTCTATTCCGTGTATTCCCACAATGACCGCAGAGTCGCTTATTCAAGTCCCGTCTTTATTCCAGAAATTTGAAATTGTCTTATAAACTGATCAGTAGGTCCAGCAATCATAAAAAATTACCTTCTCGATTAAAATGGTATGCTCTTTCTCGTGGAGACATCCAATTGGCACCACTGAGCACATAAATTTGCAGAAACTGAGTGCAAACCCCAAACGTCATCGCATTTACCGATATCGCGATATATCGGAGCCAGAATCATCTACCCCAGATATCTCGAAAACTAAGAAAGATATGGGAAAACGGTTTCCATATTTAGATTTACCATGAAATTCTGCATCAGATAGGATATGTTTCAAAAATTCGACTTTTTGGTCAGAAAATGCGCTACAGCAAAAGGGTAGCAAAAGTGTGTAGGCCGAGAAATTGAATTATTTATAAATAACTCTAAAAATAAAATTTGGAAATTAATCTTGACCCAAGAAAACCAAAATTACAACGTCAAGTTGCTTTTTAAAGAACTCTTTTTGTGTGTATATACCGTACTCCTATCGAAGTACCGTAACCAACTCTAAATACAGTCAGATTGAAATAGCTTCTTTCCAATTAATTGATTTGATTTCAGGAAATGTAAAGTTATTTCAGTGATGACAAAACTGACGTTAAAATATTTTTAGTTTTGTTTTTATAGCTGTTATCTTTTATCGAGTCTCTCAACCTTCTGTTCCCAACTATATGTAACTCGTTACGTTTCTAGGCCTTGACTTCCCGCTGTTCAACGTGCAGCCAATCATTGGGTCGCATTCACAGTTGCGTTCATTGCGTTTACTTCGGTTGCTACCCCCGCAAGCACATACAGAATCACGCCAGGGAAACAGGGCACCATATCTGTTAGTACTGGGCCTCTAGTGCACTACAACTGGCCTATTATAGGGAGTGATTGTGGGTCGAATATGTCTTCTATTAAAACTTTGTTCGTTATTATTTGATTGTTTTGATTTTGGAATTGTTTTTAAAACATACATCAAAAGGCTGCCACTTCGTCTACTGGTGATATTCCTGGGCCTCCAATCACGAGGGCCAAGGCTCGATCCCTTTCCGTAGCAGCACTGTTTTGGCACAGTGCTTTAAATGCTGCAGCCTAGCTTCACCCATTCTTTCATCCTTTACTAGCCGATAAATTATTGGAACCAGGAAAACTTATAAAACAAACCTTCACATAGTTTAATATGTGAGAACACCCGTTGTGGTGAAAGTAAGCTCGTATAATTATCTGTAGAGTACAGTAATTAATATTCACCCTCGATTAATATAAAATAATTTATAATTGTAGCCGTTGATTTACGACTTGGGGCTACATATTGCCACCCTTGTGCCGACTATGTTTACAACGTAGACGTCGATAAATTAGCCAAGGACGCTTTCCAACGGAGTTGGGCTCGATGTGCAGGTATTTGTTATTAGAGAAAATAAATGTTGGTTAATAAATTGAACAATTCTTATTTACGAGTAAAAAGTTCGGTGAACCAGTGAAACACGAAACACCCGGGGGAACCCGAACGCACCTCTCCGGGCTTGTGTTGGGCGAGTAATTAAGGAGTGGAGTCTACTCTCTTGGGAGTTAGTGTGGCATCCCCGCCCCCTGTCTTATAGGTAACAGCCACGAGAGATGAGCCTACTGATAGTAATGGGGAGGGTTGCATCTAGGGAATAATCATTAGGCCTAATTCCTTCTTAGTTTCTAAACTGTAACACCCCCTTCCTACAATTCATAGTGACCAACTTTCTTCCAACCAACATGGCTCCAGTCTAATGGCTCCTCAATATATATTATCACATTACGATACTTTTTTATTTAATTCTTTGTTGCAGCGCTTTAAATTCATTGTTTGTTACAGCGCTTTTTATTTTATTTTAATTTTATGTTACAGGCGCTTTTGATATTTGCCCAGACTGGGAACCAACCATCCAGGAACGGCAGTTACTCAATCGCGCTAAAAAGAGACGCAAAATAGTGGATAACTGCACTCTTGGTAGGATTCCTATAAATAGGTTTCTTAACTTGCAATTTTAACTTTAACTAACAATTTTACAACAATAACTATTTATTACATGGGGAATAAGTATAGGCTTTATTTCCCCCGAGCTGTATAAGTTGACAAACGGGCTCAGCGACCAATAATATGTCACTAGGATTATGAGGGAAAAAATGTACTTTTTTTCATGCAATAATTTCGTTTAAAAGTATTTTTATACGTCATAATTATTGTGCGGCGATTGTAATTCTTATTTGATTGATTTATCGGGGAACTTATTTAAGGTTTCCACTGGAAGCTATCAAGCTATGTGTGTAGTAATACTACTACTACTAGGATCGGCATGCTGCATTGCAGCTGCATTTTTAAGAATGCTGTGTCAGCTTGTCGACAAAATTGCACCGCCACAACTCCCTATCACCCATTACATTTGCTAGATCATCCGCATCTTTAAGGCCAATGTCCTTTAAGATGCGTCTCAAGAAAGTCATGGGCTGTCCACCATGCTTATTCACTCCATGAGGCTGCCAAAGCACAAGATTGTGCACTGGCTGGTCCTCACGGCGAAAGCAATGTCCTGCAAAGCGGAGGCGATTTTGTTCTAGTGTCAAGCTTGGGGGAACCATTGAGACACCTCCAATGTTATATAGTGTCTGGTTGGAGATGTGTGCATTGTACTTGACACAATGAACTGCCATCCGCCGAACTGACAAGTGAATGTGCCATCCAGAGATTTGATTATTGATAGTAACAATGTGTTGGCAAGCTGTATTTATCGAGGTGTTTGTTATTATACATTTATTATAGGCTATATAGCTGGCTTTGAATTTAATACTCCATATCTCAAGAACCTGTGGCCTAGTGGTTGTAGTCTCGGCTTCCACCTCGAGGTCCCAGGTTCGAATCCGACACCACGCTGATGAGACCCAGTAAGGTCGAAACGCGTACGTGGTTTGGAGAGATATGAGATATTAATTTCAAGAAAAATTACGCGATTCCAAAATTTGTACACTACCCGGTTAAAAAGTACGCATGTGATGGGATTAGTCCTACAAATGCGCCAATAAAAGATAAGTTATTTTCGGTAAAATAAACTTATCATTCGAGGTTAAGACCCCTAGATCCCTTCCTATAATAAATGTATCATAACAAACACCTCGAAAAATACAGCTTGCCAAAACCTTGTTACTATCAATAATCAAAAATCAGGGGCTAATAAAATGGCAGCTGGCTTTGAAATTAATACTCCATATCTCAAGAACCTGTGGCCTAGTGGTTGTTGTCTCGGCTTCCACCTCGAGGTCCTAGGTTCGAATCCGACACCACGCTGATGAGACCCAGTAAGGTCGAAACGCGTACGTGGTTTGGAGAGATATGAGATATTAATTTCAAGAAAAATTACGCGATTCCAAAATTTGTACACTACCCGGTTAAAAAGTACGCATGTGATGGGATTAGTCCTACAATTGCGCCAATAAAAGATAAGTTATTTTCGGTAAAATAAACTTATCATTCGAGGTTAAGACCCCTAGAACCCTTCCTATAATAAATCCAGAGATTTGATGTCCTCAGCAGTTAGAGCCCAGCATGGACTCTCATAGAGGAGTACTGGAACTACTGCTGCTCTAAATAATCGGACCTTACGTTTCCGATTAATTCTCGTTGACTTCCAAATCCTGGAAAGCCTATTCAAGGCTGCCCATGCCTTTCCCTTACGTATTCGAAGGTCCTCACCTGACTTCCGGATCCATGATCCCAGGTAACAGAAGTCATCCACATGCTCAAGCATACCATCTTTTGAGCTTATGCTCATCCGATCTGGAGAAGGGTCGTAGTGTAAATGCATTACAGTCTTGTATAGAGCTCCTGTATTTCCTACGAAACAGGATATGGTCTCTCTGGGACTTGTGACCACTGGGTTCACTATGAGTCATAGCTTTCCAGTTCGCTTCTTGAACTGGGTTCCAGCCGAAAACAATCCATTTCCAGAGATAAAATCCTGAAGATTGACGGAATTTCGGTTAACACTATTGCTATAGACCCAGGGCGAAGTAGGTGATTGATGCAGACTTGCATTAAAGTCTCCCAGGAATGTTAAGAATGCATGCTGATCCACTCCATCAGTAGCTGCTTGTAGATTGTGGTATAAATTTTCCACCTCCTCTACAGGGGCAACACTAGTTGGAGAGTAGCACACAATCAGAACCACCTTAGGAAACTTCTTAGCCAGTCTTCCAGAACATGAGAAGTGGCAACGGATGATGCGGTTAGAGATTTGGTCTATTTTGTCCAATGCTGCATGTGCATTGCCACTATCATCTGCTGAGGCGAGTGCGAGTCGCCAACCGCCCCCATGTCCTTAATCAGAACCTCATCCGTCTGTCCAGTCTGCATTCGGTGCTCTTGAACACCCACTGCGCTAAGAGAAAGCTTATCTGCCAAGGCAGTCAGCTCACCTTGTCGCATTGGGGACCCGAGTGTTAGGGTGTTTACTGAGGCTAGTCTAGTGATTTGCCTCAGATTCACCAATGGCTTTGTTGGTCGGGGTGGAACATGAGAGTAGCCTCCAACTCCAGAATCCCTCTCCCCCTCGCAATCTGGCTTCGCTGGTGACCCAGTGTTTGGGCCAGAAAGGTCATCAGGAAAGGGACTCAAAGAATTGTTTGCCGCTCTCTCTCCAGTAGGGGGTGAGACAGGCAGCCGGTCAGGAGTTAACTGACGCCTGTGAGGCCGATTGTGTCCGGTCATTCCACTGGCCTCTAGTGGCTGGACCTGCGCATTACTAATGTAATCCATAGTGGGGGTTGGGGGGTGCTTTTTTGCCGAGTCAGCTCTCGGGGCAAATACCACACCCTGGTTTGCCATTCCACAGGGTGGGTGTCGCAGTGGAGTCAGATATGAGGCCCATCACCCATATCTACTCTGGCGCACATAACCCACCATTGGCTGTGCAGCTCATCTGCTGGGTCATGCCCTGTACCCTTTCATCCAGGTGCAGGTCGCAGTGAAGTGCTCTCAGACTGGACATGAGAACACTCTACTCCTGACCAGCCATTGGTAGATCACTATCTGCCTGGTCAGGCCATATACCCCTGCAGCCAAGTATATGGGTCCTTAATCCAGGACCAAGGGCGTCCTATTCCCAGAACGAAGGGGGTCCTAGTTAGTAGTTACAGGACCAGATTTGCCCTAGTAAGAGGGTCTATACATCTACAGGTGGCACCTCCTTTATGCTGCGTGGAGGTGGCAAGTTTTCTTGATCAATGACCTAGAATACCTGACCTGACCTTGTAGTAATAACCAAAATGTGATTAAGCAAAATAAATACTACATGTATTTATTTAGCCCTGTGGCATAGCCCATTTAGTGTTACACTAATTTATACTTTTTTTAATTCATATTGTTTGACCTTTAAGTAAATAGTTCACCTGTTCTTATATTTAGGGTTACGTGGACTAATTAATTTGGGACAGACTTGTTTTATGAACTGCATTCTACAAGCGATCGCCCACACACCAGTGCTACGCAACTATTTTCTATCCGATAAACACCATTGCCCGCCCTCTATGCTGTCCCAATGCGTCGCATGCGAACTCTCTGGTCTATTCCAGCAGGTAAGTCGTACAGCGGGTAATTTGTACAGCGGGTAAGTCGTACAGCGGGTAAGTCGTACAGCGGGTAAGTCGTACAGCGGGTAAGTCGTACAGCGGGTAAGTCGTACAGCGGGTAAGTCGTACAGCGGGTAAGTTGTACAGCGGGTAAGTCGTACAGCGGGTAAGTCGTACAGCGGGTAAGTCGTACAGCGGGTAAGTCGTACAGCGGGTAAGTCGTACAGCGGGTAAGTCGTACAGCAGGTAAGTCGTACAGCGGGTAAGTCGTACAGCGGGTAAGTCGTACAGCGGGTAAGTCGTACAGCGGGTAAGTCGTACAGCGGGTAAGTCGTACAGCGGGTAAGTCGTACAGCAGGTAAGTCGTACAGCGGGTAAGTCGTACAGCGGGTAAGTCGTACAGCAGGTAAGTCGTACAGCGGGTAAGTCGTACAGCGGGTAAGTCGTACAGCGGGTAAGTCGTACAGCGGGTAAGTCGTACAGCGGGTAAGTCGTACAGCGGGTAAGTCGTACAGCAGGTAAGTCGTACAGCGGGTAAGTCGTACAGCGGGTAAGTCGTACAGCGGGTAAGTCGTACAGCGGGTAAGTTGTACAGCGGGTAAGTCGTACAGCGGGTAAGTCGTACAGCGGGTAAGTCGTACAGCGGGTAAGTCGTACAGCGGGTAAGTCGTACAGCGGGTAAGTCGTACAGCGGGTAAGTCGTACAGCGGGTAAGTCGTCTAGCGGGTAAGTCGTACAGCGGGTAAGTCGTACAGCGGGTAAGTCGTACAGCGGGTAAGTCGTACAGCGGGTAAGTCGTGCAGCGGGTAAGTCGTACAGCAGGTAAGTTGTACAGCGGGTAAGTCGTACAGCGGGTAAGTCGTACAGCGGGTAAGTCGTACAGCAGGTAAGTCGTACAGCGGGTAAGTTGTACAGCGGGTAAGTCGTACAGCAGGTAAGTCGTACAGCGGGTAAGTCGTACAGCGGGTAAGTCGTATAGCGGGTAAGTCGTACAGCAGGTAAGTCGTACAGCAGGTAAGTCGTACAGCGGGTAAGTCGTACAGCTGGTAAGTCGTACAGCGGGTAAGTCGTACAGCGGGTAAGTCGTACAGCGGGTAAGTCGTACAGCGGGTAAGTCGTACAGCAGGTAAGTCGTACAGCGGGTAAGTCGTACAGCGGGTAAGTTGTACAGCGGGTAAGTCGTACAGCGGGTAAGTCGTCTAGCGGGTAAGTCGTACAGCAGGTAAGTTGTACAGCGGGTAAGTCGTACAGCGGGTAAGTCGTACAGCAGGTAAGTCGTACAGCAGGTAAGTCGTACAGCAGGTAAGTCGTACAGCAGGTAAGTCGTACAGCGGGTAAGTCGTACAGCGGGTAAGTCGTACAGCGGGTAAGTCGTACAGCGGGTAAGTCGTACAGCAGGTAAGTCGTACAGCGGGTAAGTCGTACAGCGGGTAAGTCGTACAGCAGGTAAGTCGTACAGCAGGTAAGTCGTACAGCAGGTAAGTCGTACAGCAGGTAAGTCGTACAGCAGGTAAGTCGTACAGCGGGTAAGTCGTACAGCGGGTAAGTCGTACAGCGGGTAAGTCGTACAGCGGGTAAGTCGTACAGCAGGTAAGTCGTACAGCGGGTAAGTCGTACAGCGGGTAAGTCGTACAGCGGGTAAGTCGTACAGCGGGTAAGTCGTACAGCGGGTAAGTCGTACAGCGGGTAAGTCGTACAGCAGGTAAGTCGTACAGCAGGTAAGTCGTACAGCAGGTAAGTCGTACAGCAGGTAAGTCGTACAGCAGGTAAGTCGTACAGCGGGTAAGTCGTACAGCGGGTAAGTCGTACAGCGGGTAAGTCGTACAGCGGGTAAGTCGTACAGCAGGTAAGTCGTACAGCAGGTAAGTCGTACAGCGGGTAAGTCGTACAGCTGGTAAGTCGTACAGCAGGTAAGTCGTACAGCGGGTAAGTCGTACAGCAGGTAAGTCGTACAGCAGGTAAGTCGTACAGCAGGTAAGTCGTACAGCGGGTAAGTCGTACAGCTGGTAAGTCGTACAGCAGGTAAGTCGTACAGCGGGTAAGTCGTACAGCAGGTAAGTCGTACAGCGGGTAAGTCGTACAGCAGGTAAGTCGTACAGCAGGTAAGTCGTCTAGCGGGTAAGTTGTACAGCGGGTAAGTTGTACAGCGGGTAAGACGTACAGCAGGTAAGTCGTACAGCAGGTAAGTCGTACAGCAGGTAAGTCGTACAGCGGGTAAGTCGTACAGCAGGTAAGTCGTACAGCGGGTAAGTCGTACAGCGGGTATAAGTCGTACAGCGGGTAAGTCGTACAGCGGGTATAAGTCGTACAGCGGGTAAGTCGTACAGCGGGTAAGTCGGGGTAAGTCGTACAGCGGGTAAGTCGTACAGCAGGTAAGTCGTACAGCAGGTAAGTCGTACAGCAGGTAAGTCGTACAGCAGGTAAGTCGTACAGCGGGTAAGTCGTACAGCGGGTAAGTCGTACAGCAGGTAAGTCGTACAGCAGGTAAGTCGTACAGCGGGTAAGTCGTACAGCGGGTAAGTCGTACAGCAGGTAAGTCGTACAGCGGGTAAGTCGTACAGCAGGTAAGTCGTACAGCGGGTAAGTCGTACAGCGGGTATAAGTCGTACAGCGGGTAAGTCGTACAGCGGGTAAGTCGGGGTAAGTCGTACAGCGGGTAAGTCGTACAGCAGGTAAGTCGTACAGCAGGTAAGTCGTACAGCGGGTAAGTCGTACAGCGGGTAAGTCGTACAGCAGGTAAGTCGTACAGCGGGTAAGTTGTACAGCGGGTAAGTCGTACAGCGGGTAAGTCGTACAGCGGGTAAGTCGTACAGCGGGTAAGTCGTACAGCGGGTAAGTCGTACAGCGGGTAAGTCGTCTAGCGGGTAAGTCGTACAGCGGGTAAGTCGTCTAGCGGGTAAGTCGTACAGCGGGTAAGTCGTACAGCGGGTAAGTCGTACAGCGGGTAAGTCGTCTAGCGGGTAAGTCGTACAGCGGGTAAGTCGTCTAGCGGGTAAGTCGGGGTCAGTCGTACAGCGGGTAAGTCGTATAGCGGGTAAGTCGTACAGCGGGTAAGTCGTACAGCGGGTAAGTTGTACAGCGGGTAAGTCGTACAGCAGGTAAGTCGTACAGCGGGTAAGTCGTACAGCTGGTAAGTCGTACAGCGGGTAAGTCGTACAGCAGGTAAGTCGTACAGCGGGTAAGTCGTACAGCAGGTAAGTCGTACAGCGGGTAAGTCGTACAGCAGGTAAGTCGTACAGCGGGTAAGTCGTACAGCAGGTAAGTCGTACAGCGGGTAAGTCGTACAGCAGGTAAGTCGTACAGCGGGTAAGTCGTACAGCGGGTAAGTCGTACAGCGGGTAAGTCGTACAGCGGGTAAGTCGTACAGCGGGTAAGTTGTACAGCAGGTAAGTCGTACAGCGGGTAAGTTGTACAGCGGGTAAGTCGTACAGCAGGTAAGTCGTACAGCGGGTAAGTCGTACAGCGGGTAAGTCGTACAGCGGGTAAGTCGTCTAGCGGGTAAGTCGTACAGCGGGTAAGTCGTCTAGCGGGTAAGTCGTACAGCGGGTAAGTCGTACAGCTGGTAAGTCGTACAGCGGGTAAGTCGTACAGCGGGTAAGTCGTACAGCGGGTAAGTCGTACAGCGGGTAAGTTGTACAGCAGGTAAGTCGTACAGCGGGTAAGTTGTACAGCAGGTAAGTCGTACAGCGGGTAAGTTGTACAGCAGGTAAGTCGTACAGCAGGTAAGTCGTACAGCGGGTAAGTCGTACAGCGGGTAAGTCGTACAGCGGGTAAGTCGTCTAGCGGGTAAGTCGTACAGCGGGTAAGTCGTACAGCGGGTAAGTCGTACAGCGGGTAAGTCGTACAGCGGGTAAGTTGTACAGCAGGTAAGTCGTACAGCGGGTAAGTCGTACAGCGGGTAAGTCGTACAGCGGGTAAGTCGTCTAGCGGGTAAGTCGTACAGCGGGTAAGTCGTCTAGCGGGTAAGTCGTACAGCGGGTAAGTCGTACAGCTGGTAAGTCGTACAGCGGGTAAGTCGTACAGCGGGTAAGTCGTACAGCGGGTAAGTCGTACAGCGGGTAAATTGTACAGCAGGTAAGTCGTACAGCGGGTAAGTTGTACAGCGGGTAAGTCGTACATCAGGTAAGTCGTACAGCGGGTAAGTCGTACAGCGGGTAAGTCGTACAGCGGGTAAGTCGTACAGCGGGTAAGTCGTACAGCGGGTAAGTCGTACGCAGGTAAGTCGTACAGCGGGTAAGTCGTACAGCGGGTAAGTCGTACAGCGGGTAAGTCGTACAGCGGGTAAGTCGTACAGCGGGTAAGTCGTACAGCGGGTAAGTCGTACAGCGGGTAAGTCGTACAGCAGGTAAGTCGTACAGCAGGTAAGTCGTACAGCAGGTAAGTCGTACAGCGGGTAAGTCGTACAGCGGGTAAGTTGTACAGCAGGTAAGTCGTACAGCGGGTAAGTCGTACAGCGGGTAAGTCGTACAGCTGCAGGTAAGTCGTACAGCGGGTAAGTTGTACAGCAGGTAAGTCGTACAGCGGGTAAGTCGTACAGCAGGTAAGTTGTACAGCGGGTAAGTCGTACAGCGGGTAAGTCGTACAGCGGGTAAGTTGTACAGCGGGTAAGTCGTACAGCGGGTAAGTCGTACAGCGGGTAAGTCGTACAGCGGGTAAGTCGTACAGCGGGTAAGTCGTACAGCGGGTAAGTCGTACAGCGGGTAAGTCGTACAGCGGGTAAGTTGTACAGCGGGTAAGTCGTACAGCGGGTAAGTCGTACAGCGGGTAAGTCGTACAGCGGGTAAGTCGTACAGCGGGTAAGTCGTACAGCGGGTAAGTCGTACAGCGGGTAAGTCGTACAGCGGGTAAGTCGTACAGCGGGTAAGTCGTACAGCGGGTAAGTCGTACAGCGGGTAAGTCGTACAGCGGGTAAGTCGTACAGCAGGTAAGTCGTACAGCGGGTAAGTCGTACAGCGGGTAAGTCGTACAGCGGGTAAGTCGTACAGCAGGTAAGTCGTACAGCGGGTAAGTCGTACAGCGGGTAAGTCGTACAGCGGGTAAGTCGTACAGCGGGTAAGTCGTACAGCGGGTAAGTCGTACAGCGGGTAAGTTGTACAGCAGGGAAGTCGTACAGCGGGTAAGTCGTACAGCGGGTAAGTTGTACAGCAGGTAAGTCGTACAGCGGGTAAGTCGTACAGCGGGTAAGTCGTACAGCGGGTAAGTCGTACAGCGGGTAAGTCGTACAGCGGGTAAGTCGTACAGCGGGTAAGTCGTATACAGCGGGTAAGTCGTACAGCGGGTAAGTCGTACAGCGGGTAAGTCGTACAGCGGGTAAGTCGTACAGCGGGTAAGTCGTACAGCGGGTAAGTCGTACAGCGGGTAAGTCGTACAGCGGGTAAGTCGTACAGCGGGTAAGTCGTACAGCGGGTAAGTCGTACAGCGGGTAAGTCGTACAGCGGGTAAGTCGTACAGCGGGTAAGTCGTACAGCGGGTAAGTCGTACAGCAGGTAAGTCGTACAGCGGGTAAGTCGTACAGCGGGTAAGTCGTACAGCGGGTAAGTCGTACAGCGGGTAAGTCGTACAGCGGGTAAGTTGTACAGCAGGTAAGTCGTACAGCGGGTAAGTCGTATAGCGGGTAAGTCGTACAGCGGGTAAGTCGTACAGCGGGTAAGTCGTACAGCGGGTAAGTCGTACAGCGGGTAAGTCGTACAGCGGGTAAGTCGTACAGCGGGTAAGTCGTACAGCGGGTAAGTCGTACAGCGGGTAAGTCGTACAGCGGGTAAGTCGTACAGCGGGTAAGTTGTACAGCGGGTAAGTCGTACAGTGGGTAAGTCGTACAGCGGGTAAGTCGTGCAGCGGGTAAGTCGTACAGCGGGTAAGTCGTACAGCGGGTAAGTCGTACAGCTGCAGGTAAGTCGTACAGCGGGTAAGTTGTACAGCAGGTAAGTCGTACAGCGGGTAAGTCGTACAGCAGGTAAGTTGTACAGCGGGTAAGTCGTCTAGCGGGTAAGTCGTCTAGCGGGTAAGTCGTACAGCGGGTAAGTCGTACAGCGGGTAAGTCGTACAGCGGGTAAGTCGTACAGCGGGTAAGTCGTACAGCGGGTAAGTCGTACAGCGGGTAAGTCGTACAGCGGGTAAGTTGTACAGCGGGTAAGTCGTACAGTGGGTAAGTCGTACAGCGGGTAAGTCGTGCAGCGGGTAAGTCGTACAGCGGGTAAGTCGTACAGCGGGTAAGTCGTACAGCGGGTAAGTCGTACAGCGGGTAAGTCGTACAGCGGGTAAGTCGTACAGCGGGTAAGTCGTACAGCGGGTAAGTCGTACAGCGGGTAAGTCGTACAGCAGGTAAGTCGTACAGCGGGTAAGTTGTACAGCGGGTAAGTCGTACAGTGGGTAAGTCGTACAGCGGGTAAGTCGTGCAGCGGGTAAGTCGTACAGCGGGTAAGTCGTACAGCGGGTAAGTCGTACAGCGGGTAAGTCGTACAGCGGGTAAGTCGTACAGCGGGTAAGTCGTACAGCGGGTAAGTCGTACAGCGGGTAAGTCGTACAGCGGGTAAGTCGTACAGCGGGTAAGTCGTACAGCGGGTAAGTTGTACAGCGGGTAAGTCGTACAGTGGGTAAGTCGTACAGCGGGTAAGTCGTGCAGCGGGTAAGTCGTACAGCGGGTAAGTCGTACAGCGGGTAAGTCGTACAGCTGCAGGTAAGTCGTACAGCGGGTAAGTTGTACAGCAGGTAAGTCGTACAGCGGGTAAGTCGTACAGCAGGTAAGTTGTACAGCGGGTAAGTCGTCTAGCGGGTAAGTCGTCTAGCGGGTAAGTCGTACAGCGGGTAAGTCGTACAGCGGGTAAGTCGTACAGCGGGTAAGTCGTACAGCAGGTAAGTCGTACAGCGGGTAAGTCGTACAGCGGGTAAGTCGTACAGCGGGTAAGTCGTACAGCGGGTAAGTCGTACAGCGGGTAAGTTGTACAGCAGGTAAGTCGTACAGCGGGTAAGTCGTATAGCGGGTAAGTCGTACAGCGGGTAAGTCGTACAGCGGGTAAGTCGTACAGCGGGTAAGTCGTACAGCGGGTAAGTCGTACAGCGGGTAAGTCGTACAGCGGGTAAGTCGTACAGCGGGTAAGTCGTACAGCGGGTAAGTCGTACAGCGGGTAAGTCGTACAGCGGGTAAGTCGTACAGCGGGTAAGTTGTACAGCGGGTAAGTCGTACAGTGGGTAAGTCGTACAGCGGGTAAGTCGTGCAGCGGGTAAGTCGTACAGCGGGTAAGTCGTACAGCGGGTAAGTCGTACAGCTGCAGGTAAGTCGTACAGCGGGTAAGTTGTACAGCAGGTAAGTCGTACAGCGGGTAAGTCGTACAGCAGGTAAGTTGTACAGCGGGTAAGTCGTCTAGCGGGTAAGTCGTCTAGCGGGTAAGTCGTACAGCGGGTAAGTCGTACAGCGGGTGAGTCTTACAGCAGGTAAGTCGTACAGCGGGTAAGTCGTACAGCGGGTAAGTCGTACAGCGGGTAAGTCGTACAGCGGGTAAGTCGTACAGCGGGTAAGTCGTACAGCAGGTAAGTCGTACAGCAGGTAAGTCGTACAGCGGGTAAGTCGTACAGCGGGTAAGTCGTACAGTGGCTTTATTAATTTCTTTTATTGCTATTGAAATTTGCAACATTGGATCCTTTTTATTTAATAAATACTTAGTGGTAATTCAAATTTAAATTGACCGCAAGTGAAATAAAGTATCGTTCATTGTTTTGGTTATAAAACACCGCCATGTAACCTGCTCTCCTTTCTTTACCTTAATATTTTAAATTAAATTAAATTAATTTTTTAAAGCCTCTAAACACTTTTGATGTCTGGGGTTATTTTTCGCCATTAACTCAAAAAAAATCTGTATTTGGGCCCCTTTAACTTTAAAACAACAAGTTTAGTCCGGCAGCTAAGTAGCTTTTCCTGCATAATTATATTATCTTCTGCAGTTTTACTAACTATTATGCTGTGATTGTCGTCTATTATTATTAATAACAACAAATTGACCTTTGACGTTTTAATTTTTAGTTCTTCTCCGGCGATAAGAATCCCTACGTTCCCTACAAACTGCTCCATTTAATCTGGACTAACGCGCGCCACCTAGCGGGCTACGAGCAACAGGACGCCCACGAGTTCCTAATAGCGGCGCTAGATGTCCTACACCGACACAGTCGGGACCAACCCAGACGGGAGTGTCTCACCAACGGTGTCCTCCCCAACGGTACTCTCCCCCTCGCCAGTAGAAACAGCCCCTCCCCGCCCCCCGAGAATTGCCCCACTACGCAGTGCAGTTGTATCATAGACCAGGTCTTTACTGGCGGTCTACAGAGCGACGTCGTCTGTCAGATATGCCACGGTGTATCGACCACAGGTGAGTTCTACACCGGTTTAAGTTTACTTGTTAAATATCGATTCATTCCGAGAGAATAATGGGGTCGTTTGAATAATTATTAACCTCTATTTTAGAGTAAGGCGGGGGGGGGATTGATGCTAGTGGCTCGTTATTCTAACCAAAACAATAAACGGAAGTCAATAGAACATGATACAGTTTTATTTTTTGGAAGTAATCAGCTGTTATTTACGTAAATTTTCCCTGGAGAGGGATGGATTTTTATTGCGTCGTTAGCCCCCCCCCCCCCCCCCCCCCCCCTCCCCCAACTGCTATGTTAACTATACCAAAACGCCAGTACTGACATAGAAACCTAATTAAAACGATAAAACTGTTTTGAATATAATTAAAAAGTTATAAATAGATGAATACTCTGGCGTCCCGAATAGACGGGGTGGGTGGAAAAATTTCATTATGCTAATATTCGGGGTGGCTGGAATAAACGTGGTGGGTGGAAAATCAAAATTTAATATACTTACTTAACATACAGTATAGGCGTACAGGTACAGTTAGTACCTACGGCTACCGGTGGTATATTCGCTACACGGTTTTGGTTTTCTTTCACTTTCAACTCTCATTTATTATGAGAAACGTTTATTTACTCATAATAAAAAATGTACTAAATTTTTTTGAAAAAATTAATAGGGCCCGTCTATTCGGGACTCCAGAGTACCTGGCCAATATTTTCCCAATTTTGGTATCGTTCATGTCTGGAGGATTGCATAAGACAACATTATAAATCACACTTACCTTATAAGCTGTCATCTACTATTTAATTGTAGTCAACGGGGCCATACAATTCCTGGTAACAAAGTCTAAGTCGGTCCCCGAATTAGTAAGGGTTTGAGTTTGGGACCGGCGTTATTGTAAGTTACACATAATGTTCCTCTAGGGGCTCCCTTAATAACTGTCCAATAATACTGCATTCCATTATATAGTCGACCCGTTCTGGGATATCAGTCTGGAGATATCTGGTTGCTATGATACGGTAGAACCTCAGAGGTGTTCCAGTCAGATGAGTAACAGCAGTTCCGACTCTGTCTCTTTGGGTAGGTTTAATTCTATTTTTTTATTATATTATATTAATCTATATTACTATTTCTAGGTAAGTTTAACATGTTCACTTCAGCTTCATACGCTAGGTTTTGATTTAAATACGGCTACTTAGGTTGTTTTAATACGTTTAATCGGGGAAGTTTAATACGTCTCTTAAAACGCGTATCTGCAGGGTGATGCTGGGTCTTAACAATGAGATGTTGCCATAGTTGTATACCCTCATAGCTTATGTGTGCATCATGGGCGATGTTGTGCGCATCCTGTTATATGTACCGGTCCGGTACCATCCATAGACCTGGTGCAGCATCATTTAGAGCCCAACATGATGGGCTGTCATAGAGCAGCACAGCTCCACTTCTGCACGGAAAGGGCGTACCCTTTAGGAACCTTTTTTGGAGATTACTTTATATCACTGGAGATTACTTTATAACACTGGAGATTACTTTATGTAACTGGAGATTACTTTATGTCACTGGAGATTACTTTAATACTGGAATTGCGTTTAATTAGATGGTTCGACATATACATCATCGGATGACCAACCTCCTACGTCATTGGCTGACTGCCTCCGTCGGTTTACGAAACCGGAACATTTGGGCGGCGCCAAAATCCGTTGTGGTACCTGCCAAAGTTACGAGGAAAGTACAAAGCAACTGACTTGGAGGACCCTCCCGGTGGTAGCGTGTTTCCATCTCAAGGTAAGTGCTAAGTAAATGTGCAACCCTTTCGCTGGTAAGGTGTTTCCATCTCAAGGTAAGTATAAAGCAACTCTCTACGACCCTTTCTCTGGTAAGGTATTTCCATCTCAAGGTAAGTGCTAAGCAAATGGGCAACCCTTTGGCTGGTAAGGTGTTTCCATCTCAAGGTAAAAAACAAGGCAACAATGGTTTGGGGACCCTGCTCGTGGTAACGTGTTTCCATTTCAAGGAAAGTACACCGCAACTGATTTGGGGAACCATCTGTTTCCCTCTAGTTCAGATTGCCCAGGGGTTTTAGCGTCGGACAGTTTTCGTAAAGCTGTTTTAAGGAACCAACCTTAACCCACCAAGCTGTAATGGGTACCCGGTTTATTTTTACTGTTCGAAAATTGAGAAAATTGTCGGATATATATAAATTCAACCTTGGGGATATGGGTGCCCCCCGCGCTGCCTTACAGGTAACATGAGTGGGACATTTATATTTCGTCTTCATTTAAAACGTAAGTAATGCAACTGCAAATTTTAATATATATTGCATTTATAATAATATATATTGCACTTATAATAATATATATTGCATTTATAATAATATATATTGCATTTATAATAATATATATTGCACTTATAATAATATATATTGCACAGAAATCTAGAGATTGCATTGCACTTTATTTTCAGCGTTTCGAACATTCAACGAAATCTCGTCGAAAAGTGACGTCACCAATATCGTTTCCAGAGCAACTGGACATGGCGCCGTATATGTCGTCACATCGTTCAGTAACCGCTCGACACAGTCGCAACAATAACAGTGAGAGTAACAAACAACTTAATCCGGCTGAGTACATGTAAGTAAATTATATTATAAAAATCATAAAATATACTTTATTTAGTTTGTAATAAGTAACTTATTATTATAACTTTCATTGGGCATAGCTTTGCAAAGTCGGCTATGACGTCCAGGTGGGATCGAACTGGTCACCTCCAGTTTTTCTTTCTCACTTTTTAATCAGCTTTGAAATTACCACTACCATAAAACATTAATTTACCGTAGAGTAAATTTACATTTACTTTACTTTATTTAAAATATGATGATAATAATATAAAGACTTTACCTTGTTGAGCATTTACGATTAAATAAGTATTCATACATACAACACATATTCACTAAATTGTACAATAACTACGACAACCGTAACCTTTACAGTAGTCCAAGTCCAGGGTGTAACACGGTTTTGATATCCCTGGTAGTAGATATATCTATCTTACAGGAGCAGTAAAACAGCTTCCTCACTGGTAGTAATATCTTCCACAAACAGCTTCCTCACTGGCAGTAGATATATCTATCTTACAGGAGCAGTAAAACAGCTTCCTCACTGGTAGTAGATATATCTATCTTACAGGAGCATTAAAACAGCTTCCTCACTGGTAGTAGATATTTCTTCCTCAAACAGCTTCCTCACTGGTAGTAGATATATCTATCTTACAGGAGCAGTAAAAACAGCTTCCTCACTGGTAGTAGATATATCTATCTTACAGGAGCAGTAAAACAGCTTTCCTCACTGGTAGTAGATATATCTTCCACAAACAGCTTCCTCACTGGTAGTAGATATATCTATCTTACAGGAGCATTAAAACAGCTTCCTCACTGGTAGTAGATATATCTATCTTACAGGAGCAGTAAAAACAGCTTCCTCACTGGTAGTAGATATATCTATCTTACAGGAGCAGTAAAACAGCTTCCTCACTGGTAGTAGATATATCTTCCACAAACAGCTTCCTCACTGGTAGTAGATATATCTATCTTACAGGAGCATTAAAACAGCTTCCTCACTGGTAGTAGATATATCTATCTTACAGGAGCAGTAAAACAGCTTCCTCACTGGTAGTAGATATATCTATCTTACAGGAGCATTAAAACAGCTTCCTCACTGGTAGTAGATATATCTATCTTACAGGAGCAGTAAAACAGCTTCCTCACTGGTAGTAGATATATCTATCTTACAGGAGCAGTAAAACAGCTTCCTCACTGGTAGTAGATATATCTTCCACAAACAGCTTCCTCACTGGTTGTAGATATATCTATCTTACAGGAGCAGTAAAAACAGCTTCCTCACTGGTAGTAGATATATCTATCTTACAGGAGCAGTAAAAACAGCTTCCTCACTGGTAGTAGATATATCTTCCACAAACAGCTTCCTCACTGGTAGTAGATATATCTTTCACAAACAGCTTCCTCACTGGTAGTAGATATATCTATCTTACAGGAGCAGTAAAACAGCTTCCTCACTGGTAGTAGATATATCTATCTTACAGGAGCAGTAAAAACAGCTTCCTCACTGGTAGTAGATATATCTTCCACAAACAGCTTCCTCACTGGTAGTAGATATATCTATCTTACAGGAGCAGTAAAAACAGCTTCCTCACTGGTAGTAGATATATCTTCCACAAACAGCTTCCTCACTGGTAGTAGATATATCTATCTTACAGGAGCATTAAAACAGCTTCCTCACTGGTAGTAGATATATCTATCTTACAGGAGCATTAAAACAGCTTTCCTCACTGGTAGTAGATATATCTTCCACAAACAGCTTCCTCGCTGGTAGTAGATATATCTATCTTACAGGAGCAGTAAAACAGCTTCCTCACTGGTAGTAGATATATATATCTTACAGGAGCAGTAAAAACAGCTTCCTCACTGGTAGTAGATATATCTATCTTACAGGAGCATTAAAACAGCTTCCTCACTGGTAGTAGATATATCTATCTTACAGGAGCATTAAAACAGCTTCCTCACTGGTAGTAGATATATCTATCTTACAGGAGCAGTAAAACAGCTTCCTCACTGGTAGTAAATATATCTATCTTACAGGAGCAGTAAAACAGCTTCCTCTTCCTCACTGGTAGTAGATATATCTATCTTACAGGAGCATTAAAACAGCTTCCTCACTGGTAGTAGATATATCTATCTTACAGGAGCAGTAAAACAGCTTCCTCACTGGTAGTAAATATATCTATCTTACAGGAGCAGTAAAACAGCTTCCTCTTCCTCACTGGTAGTAGATATATCTATCTTACAGGAGCATTAAAACAGCTTCCTCACTGGTAGTAGATATATCTATCTTACAGGAGCAGTAAAAACAGCTTCCTCACTGGTAGTAGATATATCTTCCACAAACAGCTTCCTCACTGGTAGTAGATATATCTATCTTACAGGAGCATTAAAACAGCTTCCTCACTGGTAGTAGATATATCTATCTTACAGGAGCATTAAAACAGCTTTCCTCACTGGTAGTAGATATATCTTCCACAAACAGCTTCCTCGCTGGTAGTAGATATATCTATCTTACAGGAGCAGTAAAACAGCTTCCTCACTGGTAGTAGATATATATATCTTACAGGAGCAGTAAAAACAGCTTCCTCACTGGTAGTAGATATATCTATCTTACAGGAGCATTAAAACAGCTTCCTCACTGGTAGTAGATATATCTATCTTACAGGAGCATTAAAACAGCTTCCTCACTGGTAGTAGATATATCTATCTTACAGGAGCAGTAAAACAGCTTCCTCACTGGTAGTAAATATATCTATCTTACAGGAGCAGTAAAACAGCTTCCTCTTCCTCACTGGTAGTAGATATATCTATCTTACAGGAGCATTAAAACAGCTTCCTCACTGGTAGTAGATATATCTATCTTACAGGAGCAGTAAAACAGCTTCCTCACTGGTAGTAGATATATCTTCCACAAACAGCTTCCTCACTGGTAGTAGATATATCTATCTTACAGGAGCATTAAAACAGCTTCCTCACTGGTAGTAGATATATCTATCTTACAGGAGCAGTAAAACAGCTTCCTCACTGATAGTAGATATATCTTCCACAAACAGCTTCCTCACTGGTAGTAGATATATCTATCTTACAGGAGCATTAAAACAGCTTCCTCACTGGTAGTAGATATATCTATCTTACAGGAGCAGTAAAACAGCTTCCTCACTGGTAGTAGATATATCTTCCACAAACAGCTTCCTCACTGGTAGTAGATATATCTTCCACAAACAGCTTCCTCACTGGTAGTAGATATATCTTCCACAAACAGCTTCCTCACTGGTAGTAGATATATCTATCTTACAGGAGCAGTAAAACAGCTTCCTCACTGGTAGTAGATATATCTATCTTACAGGAGCAGTAAAAACAGCTTCCTCACTGGTAGTAGATATATCTATCTTACAGGAGCATTAAAACAGCTTCCTCACTGGTAGTAGATATATCTATCTTACAGGAGCATTAAAACAGCTTTCCTCACTGGTAGTAGATATATCTTCCACAAACAGCTTCCTCACTGGTAGTAGATATATCTATCTTACAGGAGCAGTAAAAACAGCTTCCTCACTGGTAGTAGATATATCTATCTTACAGGAGCATTAAAACAGCTTCCTCACTGGTAGTAGATATATCTATCTTGCAGGAGCAGTAAAACAGCTTCCTCGCTGGTAGTAGATATATCTATCTTACAGGAGCAGTAAAACAGCTTCCTCACTGGTAGTAGATATATCTATCTTACAGGAGCATTAAAACAGCTTCCTCACTGGTAGTAGATATATCTATCTTACAGGAGCATTAAAACAGCTTCCTCACTGGTAGTAGATATATCTATCTTACAGGAGCAGTAAAACAGCTTCCTCACTGGTAGTAAATATATCTATCTTACAGGAGCAGTAAAACAGCTTCCTCACTGGTAGTAGATATTTCTTCCTCAAACAGCTTCCTCACTGGTAGTAGATATATCTATCTTACAGGAGCATTAAAACAGCTTTCCTCACTGGTAGTAGATATATCTTCCACAAACAGCTTCCTCACTGGTAGTAGATATATCTTCCACAAACAGCTTCCTCACTGGTAGTAGATATATCTATCTTACAGGAGCAGTAAAACAGCTTCCTCACTGGTAGTAGATATTTCTTCCTCAAACAGCTTCCTCACTGGTAGTAGATATATCTATCTTACAGGAGCAGTAAAAACAGCTTCCTCACTGGTAGTAGATATATCTATCTTACAGGAGCAGTAAAACAGCTTCCTCACTGGTAGTAGATATTTCTTCCTCAAACAGCTTCCTCACTGGTAGTAGATATATCTATCTTACAGGAGCAGTAAAAACAGCTTCCTCACTGGTAGTAGATATATCTATCTTACAGGAGCAGTAAAACAGCTTCCTCACTGGTAGTAGATATTTCTTCCTCAAACAGCTTCCTCACTGGTAGTAGATATATCTATCTTACAGGAGCAGTAAAAACAGCTTCCTCACTGGTAGTAGATATATCTATCTTACAGGAGCAGTAAAACAGCTTCCTCACTGGTAGTAGATATTTCTTCCTCAAACAGCTTCCTCACTGGTAGTAGATATATCTATCTTACAGGAGCAGTAAAACAGCTTCCTCACTGGTAGTAGATATTTCTTCCTCAAACAGCTTCCTCACTGGTAGTAGATATATCTATCTTACAGGAGCATTAAAACAACTTCCTCACTGGTAGTAGATATATCTATCTTACAGGAGCAGTAAAACAGCTTCCTCACTGGTAGTAGATATATCTTCCACAAACAGCTTCCTCACTGGTAGTAGATATATCTTCCTCAAACAGCTTCCTCACTGGTAGTAGATATATCTATCTTACAGGAGCAGTAAAACAGCTTCCTCACTGGTAGTAGATATATCTATCTTACAGGAGCAGTAAAACAGCTTTCCTCACTGGTAGTAGATATTTCTTCCTCAAACAGCTTCCTCACTGGTAGTAGATATATCTATCTTACAGGAGCATTAAAACAGCTTTCCTCACTGGTAGTAGATATATCTTCCACAAACAGCTTCCTCGCTGGTAGTAGATATATCTTCCACAAACAGCTTCCTCACTGGTAGTAGATATATCTTCCACAAACAGCTTCCTCGCTGGTAGTAGATATATCTATCTTACAGGAGCATTAAAACAGCTTTCCTCACTGGTAGTAGATATATCTTCCACAAACAGCTTCCTCACTGGTAGTAGATATATCTATCTTACAGGAGCAGTAAAAACAGCTTCCTCACTGGTAGTAGATATATCTATCTTACAGGAGCAGTAAAACAGCTTCCTCACTGGTAGTAGATATATCTATCTTACAGGAGCAGTAAAACAGCTTTCCTCACTGGTAGTAGATATTTCTTCCTCAAACAGCTTCCTCACTGGTAGTAGATATATCTATCTTACAGGAGCATTAAAACAGCTTTCCTCACTGGTAGTAGATATATCTTCCACAAACAGCTTCCTCGCTGGTAGTAGATATATCTTCCACAAACAGCTTCCTCACTGGTAGTAGATATATCTTCCACAAACAGCTTCCTCGCTGGTAGTAGATATATCTATCTTACAGGAGCATTAAAACAGCTTTCCTCACTGGTAGTAGATATATCTTCCACAAACAGCTTCCTCACTGGTAGTAGATATATCTATCTTACAGGAGCAGTAAAAACAGCTTCCTCACTGGTAGTAGATATATCTATCTTACAGGAGCAGTAAAACAGCTTCCTCACTGGTAGTAGATATATCTTCCTCAAACAGCTTTCCTCACTGGTAGTAGATATATCTTCCACAAACAGCTTCCTCACTGGTAGTAGATATATCTATCTTACAGGAGCAGTAAAAACAGCTTCCTCACTGGTAGTAGATATATCTATCTTACAGGAGCAGTAAAACAGCTTTCCTCACTGGTAGTAGATATATCTTCCACAAACAGCTTCCTCACTGGTAGTAGATATATCTTCCACAAACAGCTTCCTCACTGGTAGTAGATATATCTTCCACAAACAGCTTCCTCGCTGGTAGTAGCTACATCTTCTTCCACATTTTCCTTTCCTTATGTATTTCGTTCGCAGGACCTTCATAATTCTCCAATAATCTCCGCCCAGTTTGCTATAAAGCTGCTTTACGCTCTCAGTTCAGTTTAATAAAGAGTCTCTCTCGCCACGATCAGATTTGGTTGGTTGTTTCCTGAAATATTGTTATATTTTGATGTATTAGTGGCCTAAATTATACCGCATAAGGTTGAAACTTGAAACAAGCTTAATAATATTTGGGTAAAAACAAATTTAGAGACAATGAAATTTATATACAGACAATACCTTCAATAAGGGACTATCCTTAAATTGCGTAACGCGTGAGAGGGAGGGGGGGGGGGGGGGGGGGGGTGGTCAAAAATCGTCTAAAATACCGTCACTAAATTTAAGGATGACTCCTAATGACTCCTGTTTGACTCACTTTCTCTTATAAATAGCGCAGATAATGGCAAGAATGAGTATTATCCAAGATGCTACCGCTATCCCAACCATAATTCCCCAATGACTTTCCAATTCTGCCTCTGTGCCCGCTACTACCTGGTCTACAACACCGTTGTCACTCAGTGCGTTATTGAGTGTGTCTTCTAGATCATTCTTCATCTCCGAGATTTTGTTTTCTTTCACGTTGATTTTTGAGACTACCCAGAGCTGACTGGTCTTCCTCTTTTGAACAATGCATTCCCATTGTCCGATATATGTTGCTTCCATGGCAGGAATGGAATACGACATATCCTGGGGGAATATTATTTATTATTATATATACTTCTGGTAGCTTCACAACAACTTGTTGTGGTTTTTCTACTGCAGACATAGACTATGTGTGTTAGCGGATCCAGTCCACTATGCGCTCCCATTACAAAGTGGAGCGGGTGCCAATTTACCAATATTGGCCGTAAGAAACATCAGGCTAGTAAGTGAGTTAAACTCACTTACAGCAAACCCAAAACCCAATATAGCTCGGCAGGGGGATAAGCGTGATATTGCAGCCAATGAGCAGGGTGTATCAACTCTAAGGCTACCATATTGGTACGATTATCAATTCCCAGTTGTCGGTCAGCTGACGGTCAGTCGGAAGGCCGAACCCTTCATAGGGCGGCAGTTAATTTAACCCACAGAGGGTGATACGTTTTGTATAATCGTATCATATAGGCTACAGTACAACATCGGCTACCGGTCTAGTATCTTCAGTCAGTGCAATCGACAATTTCATTATATTGACGCCACAGTTATTAACTATATCCGCTTTTCTGTACCTGACCCCCGACAACAATCTGTGTATTGCTAAGTTAATAAGAAAACTAACCCCAGCATCAACCTATAACATCCGCCGCGCCAACCTCCCTCCCGTCACAATGTGGGTGGCCTGGTCTGGTCACTCATTCAGTGGTCACTCTTCTCACATAGACCAGACAGGTATTCAGTAGTTATTCCACCAAAGAGTGGCCGTTGTATTACTTGTATTATACTCACAGATTTTTCAGTCTTTTTATCTCCTATAAGTTTAGGTCGCTTTATTTTGACCCCATCCTGGACCCAGTAGACTTCAGTGTCTGCCAAGTAATGAACCAATGATTGACTTGGGCATTTTAATATCAACGGCTGACCAACATCAAGTGATACCGTGACAGATACTGCAAAATAATTTCATTAAATTTGGTTTAGCTTATCAAAAACAAATGTAATGTAATTAACAAAAGATTGGCAAGTGAATAATGAATTGTTCTTGTCTCTCCTATTTCACTCTATTTTAATTAATCCGTTAGGTTATGACACTTAAAACCCTGCCGTTAGTAAATAGTAAAGAAAAAGATTAAGTGTCATGGGACTTTAAGAAAATCCATGTTTTTTTTTATTATACTCAACAAACCATATTAACGATACCGACACTATTCAATACAAATTAATAGCAATATTAATTTGACTACAATAATTATTTAAATAACATTTAAATTAGTTATACTTAACTTATCTTAGGAAACATACCAGTGATCAAGTAGCAATCCAAAGTTTCTGTTTTGTTCACCGCCCAGTTAATGTGATATACGTATATGCCATTGTTTTTTTCTTGAGCTTTTTCTATCAATAGTTTGTTTATCCAATGGTAATCGCCTTTGAATTTTAAAAAAGAAACTATTTGCTGTTATGAACTATTTGCAATGTAACTTTATTGCAAGAGTTATATTTTCGATTTGTTCGACATAATATATCGACAAATATTCGATACAAACCAAATAGGTTCAGCGAAATTCCAGGAAGATCTTACTGTACAATTAATATTTTTCTTTATAATGTAATATATATTCTAGAACATCTCTAATTCGATCCTAATTCTTCACTATACTGCACTCTATGATTTGCTTGAACAGCCAATTACAATAATTACCAACTTCATACAATTATGCCAACTCCAAATCATCGACGTCCAACATTTGAACTGAAGTTTCATAATATAATTAATACATTGGTAATTTACGGTTCGACTATTTAGAGCGGCATTAGAACAGGTACTCCTATATAGGTGTCCATGCTGGGCTCTAACTGCTGAGGACACCAAATCTCTGGATAGTAACAATGTGTTGGCAAGCTGTATTTTTCGAGGTGTTTGTTATTATACATTTTATTATAAGAAGGGATCTAGGGGTCTTAACCTCGAATGATAAGTTTATTTTACCGAAAATAACTTATCTTTTATTGGCGCAATTGTAGGACTAATCCCATCACATGCGTACTTTTTAACCGGGTAGTGTACAAATTTAGGAATCGCGTAATTTTTCTTGAAATTAATATCTCATATCTCTCCAAACCACGTACGCGTTTCGACCTTACTGGGTCTCATCAGCGTGGTGTCGGATTCGAACCTGGGACCTCGAGGCGGAAGCCGAGACTACAACCACTAGGCCACAGGTTCTTGAGATATGGAGTATTAATTTCAAAGACAGCTGCCATTTTATTAGCCCCTGATTTTTGATTATTGATAGTAACAATGTGTTGGCAAGCTGTATTTTTCGAGGTGTTTGTTATTATACATTTTATTATAAGAAGGGATCTAGGGGTCTTAACCTCGAATGATAAGTTTATTTTACCGAAAATAACTTATCTTTTATTGGCGCAATTGTAGGACTAATCCCATCACATGCGTACTTTTTAACCGGGTAGTGTACAAATTTAGGAATCGCGTAATTTTTCTTGAAATTAATATCTCATATCTCTCCAAACCACGTACGCGTTTCGACCTTACTGGGTCTCATCAGCGTGGTGTCGGATTCGAACCTGGGACCTCGAGGCGGAAGCCGAGACTACAACCACTAGGCCACAGGTTCTTGAGATATGGAGTATTAATTTCAAAGACAGCTGCCATTTTATTAGCCCCTGATTTTTGATTATTGATAGTAACAATGTGTTGGCAAGCTGTATTTTTCGAGGTGTTTGTTATTATACATTTTATTATCCTAGACCCCTTAACCGTTAAGACCGTTAAGACCCCTAGATCCCTTCTTATAATAAAATCTCTGGATGGCACATTCACAAGAATGCTACGCCGGGTTCATTGTGACAAGTACAATGCACACATCTCCAACGAGTATATAACATTGGAGGTGTCTCATTGGTACCCCCAAGCTTGACACTAGAACAAAATCGCCTCCGCTTTGCAGGACATTGCTTTCGCCGTGAGGACCAGCCAGTGCATAATCTTGTACTTTGGCAGCCTCATGGAGTGAATAAGCATGGTGGACAGCCCATTTCGCACACTTCGCCGGGAGGCCTGGCGGCGTGAGGCCGTATCGCAGCGCGAGGTTGTCGCGGAACACCTCTGGGGCCAGGTCGGTGTTATCGACGACGTAAGGCTGCGCCGACAGCCACCCACACGTCTTGTGGGACACCGTACGGTCGACAGTTCGGCGCCTTTCGGCAGGGACGGAATGGACTGCGGACTCCATAGCTGCCTTATAGGCAGCGTCCTGGGCGACGCGACTCGCAGCCAATGCGGAGACAGGACGGACTGAGTGGTCGACGACGATTTGGTTGGGAAATAGCTCAGTTATGGGCATTGGAATGTTGCATGTATTTGCTTCCGCTGCAGGCCATTTTTTATATTTAATAAATACACAAATATTTTTACATATTTGGAATCCTTGCATGGCCAGCTTTCCATTGGTACCAACAAACAGCTATAAGGTTGAAGAATAACTGCGGTGTAACTGGTGCAAAATCGACGGAGACACTTTTTTCAAACGCTTGTAGCTAAAGGATGAAAGCGAAAATAAAAATTCTGGCTCACCCAGCAAGGAGGAGGTATAGGTGCAAAACTATCTCTGTTTCAAATTTCATGCAATCGAATTTGTAGTCGAATTTGGGGGGGGGGGGGGGTGGCACTGAATTACGACACTATATTCCAGAACATGGTTGCCAACTTCTATAGAATTTATATCAATTAAACAGATCTCCTATTGGTTGATTATTCGCTATTTGCTGCGTTATATTGACGAAAATGTGTTTTTTTAATGTGTTTTTTTGTGATTTTATTTTTATTTTTTATTTTTTACATAATGATTAGCTAGTAGAGTTGTAATTAAAATGATTAGCTCATTAGATTTTTAATTAAAATATGTTACTGAGTCACTTTTCAGTTAATAGTTTGCTTTTATCAGGTCAATTAGATCAAGAAACGGTGTCTCGACATGAAGTCCACGCCATCTGAACTCCCCTAAGTGATTTTCAATGTTTGCCACAGCACTTTTATTTCGATGCATAATTGCGAATTTAGCATGGCGCCACATCCCTTCTATACGTTGGGTATTAGCCCCGGTTGCTGGGTTCACAAAACGCCCCTTTCCCTTGGTAGCATGCTTCACTTTGAGGTGCGTGTAGCCCCCATTTCCATCGCTGCACTGCCACTGATCCCTCCTGTTCATGATACCAACTCGCCGACCGCAATATGCTGACCATTCATCTGACATAATTGTCGTTCCACCTTTGATATGGCGTTCAACAATCGGTCGTAGTGTTTCTGTGTCACGTCGCTGCACATGGAACATTCGCATGTCGACTGATTTATCAGCTCTTTTATGGACTAGCCCAAAAATCCATGGCCCATCAACAACTGCTCGTCCATAATTCCTTGCAGCGCTGATGTAATCTCCTTTCAGCTTCCTCCCGCGCTTATATTTCCTCCGACCCCAAAACAGTGATTCATCGATTTGAATCGATTCTCCTGGGCCGCCCATTGGGTCTGCCTCCTTCATGTCCTTGTACATTAATTCACGTTCAAAGTTGGCCCAATCAATCATCGTGTGATCATTGATGTAACCAACTATTCCACCAAGTAGACGGTGAGTTACCTTCATAGTTGTTTCTATGATGAAGAAGAACATCAGCCAGAGAATTTGCTTTACCAATAGATTTGAGTTGTTTGCAAACCATGTTTCAACACGTGCAGACCGGCGATGCCTCTTTGGAGAACTGCAGAGCCACATCAGACGTGGAAAACAGTGTCTAGGTTACAATCTTGTTCAATTTGTGCGTCATCTTTCGGAAGTAGACCAACTCGTTGCATGAATTTTATAGCATTACCTGCATCTCCAATCTGAGAAACCAACTCTTCCACGTTCGGATCATGCCGATTAGGTCTAGGATAGTGGTGTCTTATATCACCGCCACCACCTGCCATTTTATAGCTAGTCGTATAAATATAAAATAAACGCACTTAAGAATGTGTAAAACAAAATAATACAAATTAAAAATGTTCCAGAAAAACCAACGTTATTAAATCACAAAAAAAAACACATTTTCGTCACCCGGGCCACAGTAGTACCTGGCACGTTATGCTAACCAAAACAAACATTAAACAATGTGTGCGACAATCCCCCTGCCTGTGATAACTCAGGAGTTGAAGTGCTAATTCGATGTGTTTACGGTAAGGTCAAGTAATTAACAACCCCAACCCATCTTATAATTAAACTTGAAATTGGCGCTATTGATGTATTATTGTATTGATTGACCAGAAATTAACTTACTTTTTTTGGGTCCCTTTTCATGACTATTTATTGATGATATATTTCTGCCATTATGCGTCCAGTAAGCATATTTGTATGACATCAACATATAAATATTTTCTATCTTAATTTTTCTTTCAATTACAATTTTCTCATTCTCTTTTACCACGATGTTGTGTTCAACGTTATTTAATGTGCTGCACTTTACGACACGAATTGATTTCAAAAGTACCTTCTGGACATTTGTAAATATGTCCAATAGTTTTCCATGGTCAGTTTCTCTAATAGTTACTACATCTTTCCATGCCGTGTTCCTTGATGTTTCATCTTTCTTCGTGTCGGGTTCTTTTTCAACCTGTCCACTACTTCCATCTCTCATCCGGGTTATTCCTTGTTTAACATTATATTTCGGATGCTCATGAGCAACACTGTTAATTAAAGAGCGTCCGATTGTATTATCACTGTTGGTTTTATAATTAGTTTCTGTCCCACGATTAATTAATTTACTGTTTTTCAGTAATCTTACTTCGTTATCCATTGAAGACATGTAAGAGAATTTCGTCCCGTTCTTGTCTTGTATCTCAAATCCCATATCGACATTTTCATCTTCTGGTATCTCAAATCCAATGCTATTTGTATTTTCGGTTTTATTGCCGTGAGATGCGCTTAAAATTATTTCTGTTTTTGAATCCAATGCTCGTTTCTCTGGTTTCCTACCGAGCGGAGTGTGGGGGTCTTGATTTCCCAGGACGATATGATTATCCTTCGTGTGTTGCTTCCCCGTAGAAGAATGCGTTATTCTTTCGTTTTGTTTTCTTACCGATGATATTATATTTACACGATCTGAGTGTCTTTCCTCTAACCTGTTCGGCTGACATGCTATTTTCAGATGAAATAATGTTAATGTTATAATTATAGCTGCTAAATTAACGTTATACATTTCTTTTGTAATCATGGTAGCTATTCCCTCCGACTCTAGTTTACATTTTCTTCATATTTTAGTTGCCAAAGATACTTTGATATATTAATCCCCAAATTAATTATAACTATCTGTTTGAATATTGCTACTTTTCAAAAAAAAAACATTTAAAAAAATTCTAGAACAAACAAATTAAGAACATTTAAAAAATGTTTTATACGTCATTGTTCATAAAGTAGCACTTTATAGCGTTACGGCTCGAGGGATTTTGTTTCCCGAGCGACAGCGTCGTTTCCCGAACGACCGCGAGGGAGATAATAGAATGAGGGCCGTAAAAACTTTAAAGTGCTAATCTAATGATGTCCAATGGCGAATCTAATTTTTTTTATTTGCGAGGAATTATTTGTAGTTATGCACTTAAACTTTCTAGAACAACCTATTAATGTCGCGGTGACATACTGGGTATATTGGATATACTGGAAATACATAGGCCTGTGTACACGTGGCAACTTTTAGAGCAACTTTCTCGGCAACTTGTAGAGCAACCCAGGTTGCCGATCAAGTTGCTCCGTGTAAACACGTAAAAAAGTTGCTGTAAAAGTTTCTCAACTTTTACGGCAACTTGAAGGAATTTGCGTTGGCGAATTAAAGCGAGATAATCAAATTAAATTATCATAAACTAGCTGTAGATAAAATGACCCACTATTTTACAGTCAAACTAGCCAAGTTGCTCTAAACGTTGCCGGCCAAGTTGCTGGTAAAGTTGCCACGTCTAAACAGGCCTTAAGCCAAGAAAGCATAAGCTTATTGAACCTGTTCATACACAATAATATATGTATGTATGTAAGATTCACTGTACACCAAATTAATTACACAAATTTTACAACCGAAAATAAAAGAATGGGAAACTAAACTAAGCGTCGCACTAACTATTTCCATACTTGTGTGTAAAGTAGCACTTTACAGTGTGATGATCCGAGTGGCTTTGTTAAACGAACGAACGTTAGTGAGTGAGTGAAAATAAAGCCACGAGGATCAGGTACATTGCAATAAGTATGTATGTAGGTTTATTCCAAAATTTTAACATTACGAAATGATTGTACATATAGATTATAAGTGATAGAAACTGCACAAATTATATTAGTTGCTGTATAAATAAATGTAAAAATGACATAAATTATGTTATAAATAAGTTAGCAGCTTATATTTATGGTGGGGTGTGGAGCCATATTATAATAGGAAAAGTACAAATTAAAATTTACCCGAACAAAATGGCCAATCTTATAAAAACAATAAGACATTAAAATTTACCCAAACAAAGTGGCCAATCTTATACAAACAATAATACAGAGATTGAGATCAATGTGTGAAGAATATAATCTAAAAATAGTCCCGTGTATATATCTACAGTATAATCAGACAAAATAGAAATTACACAAACTCAAATTGAGATCACCAAAAAAAATTAATTAATAATTAATTAATTATATAATATTAAAATAAATGAAATTAAAAATGAAATAAAAATAAAAATGTGAACCAATCTAGAGTAGATCTAACGAATGTAATAATGTAAGTTTGTAGTTGGCTTTATAAGTTACTAAGGAAGTGAGTGTGGAAGGGATAACGCCTATGTCTACCACGAGGGAGTGAACTTCAGGGGTAGGTTATGGCAGTGATCGTTTAGGCGTGATATGAAGATATTCAATGATGAGGACGATACGACCATATCACTTAGGGAGTTCCAAGGGTCTATGACTCTGAAGTGGAAGGTTTGAGTTTCGCTGTAGGAGGCGTAGGGACATACTGAGAAATAATGTCGCACTGCGATATAAAACTGGAAAATATGTCGCCCTGGCGATTTGAAGTGCGAAATTAATTCCATACAAATAAATATAATATCTAATGTGATGTGATGAAATATATATCTTTTTGTAATGTGTGATGATTAATCTTTGACTAGTCGCCCTAGCGACTGGAGAA
The DNA here is from genome assembly GCA_032718475.1 of Nemertoderma westbladi. NCBI lineage: Eukaryota > Metazoa > Xenacoelomorpha > Nemertodermatida > Nemertodermatidae > Nemertoderma > Nemertoderma westbladi. The sequence goes on from JAUCBJ010001190.1 coordinate 43,300, forward strand.
CTGTTGAGACACTCATTCAAATTATATTTCAGACTTTCGTCTTGTGTACCAGGTTTGGTTTAATTTCATCAAAATAGTTATTAGTCTTTAAACGTTTGCCGAATTATTATAGCCTATGAAACTGGGTGATTTCATTGTCCTATCATTGCCCAATGGCCATTAATAATTGAGCAGAAACATATTGTAATGTCAGCCACAGAGCTTACCTATACTTCGAAAACAAATTGTATGCCGAAAATGTTGTAGAGCTATTTCATAGCAATGGCATCAGACACCATATTTTGAATCATATTTAGGGCAATCGTAATGTTGGTCACACGAGACAAATCTCTGTTGCAGATGTCACGTAACTTATAGATACTGAAAGTATTTGAATTAGTTCAGCCATTCCATATGTGGAATTTTTTCTTCTGATTTTAAGAAACAACCTGGAATTTAAGATTTATTCTTTAACTTTTAGGAAAAATGCGCAATGATGTTAGAATGCTATCTTGGACTTCCAAGTAAATATTTTACATAGTGAAGCGACAACTTATAAGAAAAATAATAAAATAATATACGAACATAATAAAAACAAACTTTGGTACCGGTATCACATTACAGGTTATCAAGATATTATTATTATTATCTAACTGGTCTATTATAAGTGACATACTCAGGTAGTCACACATAGAGATACTCAGACATCCTCGGAAGTTAGTGCAGCAGTTTATATAATGATTGTTTATTCTCTAAGTTCGTTATTAATCCATTTGTAATATATTTCTAGAGTTAATTAATCTATTTATGGTGTCTAGAACTTCATATCTTCAAGAGGCAGTTACAGGTTCCTCACTGGTAGTAGCTACATCTTACTTTCGCATTCTCCAATAATCTCCTTCCAGTGTGATATAAAGCTGCTTTAAGCTCTCGGTTTATTCCAATAAAGAGTCACTCTCTTCAGGATCCGGTTTAGTTTCTTGTTTCCTGAAATATATATTTCGAGACTGAGACGAATTGACAAACTTTATAAATTTTGCATTCAGAAGTTATGTACATACTTTTGCGTAAAGTTGCACTTTACGTGAGCCAAGTGGTTTGTTACCCGGAGGAACATAGTGAGTGAGAGTGAAGCGTCTCGAGGTCGGAACAACACTGAGAGTAGATAGATAGATAGATTTATTTATACATTATGTAAAAAACAATAACAAATACACCAAACAATGTACCGGTATAAAGGTATTGTCCAACATAACATATAGGATTACCCCTAAAGCTTTGCAGCTTATTTCCAAGGGCGTCCTTTATGTTACTTGGTTACAAATACAATATTACACTACGCTAACCTAAAACCAATATAAAACGTAATTACACTATGTACATGTACAACTTTACCGAGAGCGTGACAATGCCCGACTCAACGATAAAGATGTAATGTACAGAACAATTTATTATAAAACGTAATTACAGTATAAATAGTAAATAATTAATAAACTAATAACTTACTGTAGGACTATTGTACCTATTTTTACATTGCACACGGAGGTGAGATTTAACTGCAGATTTAAAAGAATGTTGATTATTTAGGTTTTTAATTTCATTAGGCAGAGCGTTCCAATTTTTTATGCCGTTAAAAAAGAAAGTATCAGATTCAAAGGATTTACAATTCGGGAGGTAGAAGTTTGAAGCACTAGCTCTGGTACTGTAAGAGTGTGTATCGCGTACTCTGTTGAATTTTTGTTTTAGGTAATTGGGACATTTACCATTATACACTTTATGCACATGGTTAAGGCGTAGCTGCTTAACTCTACTATCTAAGTTAAGTAGTCCAGATTCAGAAAAGTCATCTGGAGTTAGGTGGTGCCTAGGTTTGTAGTCTTTAATAAATCGTACTACTTTATTCTGAGCTACTTGTAATTTACATTTAAGCTGTTTGGTTAAGCCTTCATACCAAGAAGAGCACGCATAGTCCATGTGACACTGTATTAAAGAAGAGCAAAGTAACTTGCGGGAGTCGGTGTTTAAACTATTTTTATTTCTGTATAGAAACCTAAGCCTACTGTTAACTTTCGAGAAAATATTTTTCACTGTACTTTCTCCTGATAAGCAGTTATCAAATGTGGCGCCTAAATATTTAACTTCCTTTTTATTTTCAATCTTATGTCCATTACTAGTGACTTCAAACTTAGTTACCTTCTTTAACTTTCTTTTGGAACCAAACAAAATACTTTCAGTTTTACCGTAGTGAATGGATAGCTTATTATCAACCAACCACTCATTACAGGATTCTAGAACTGCACTTAACTTTTGGGAAATATGGATAGGATCTTTATGAGAGAAAATAAGAGCACTGTCGTCGGCATATAAAATGAGTTTAAAATCGGGATCTATACTACTTATCATATCATTTACATAGCATACAAAAAGCAGAGGACCTAATATACTACCTTGCGGTACACCACAGGTAATCTCTTGTACAGTAGACAGCGATTTGCTAATGACTACAGTTTGACCTCTGTCTGACAGGTAGGACTTGAACCAGTCTATAGAACCTACACCCATCAGGCCTAACTTACCAAGCAGAATTTCGTGATCTACAGTATCGAAAGCCTTTTGTAGGTCCAACATTACCATACCAGTATATAAACCCTTTGCGTTATTACATCTAATTGTATCAGTTAAGTTAATAAGGCAGGTGTCTGTAGAATATGATTTACGAAAACCGGACTGAAGTTCATAGATCAGATTTAGCCTACTAAGATGTGCCTCCAGCTGTAGAAAAACAGAACGTTCTAGAATTTTAGATACAATACTTAAGATACTAACAGGTCTGTAATTACAGGGTTCTACTTTACTATTCTTTTTATACAGAGGAACAACCTTAGCTAATTTCAGTTCGTCTGGTACTACATTATCTACGATAGAGTAATTAATAATAAAAGTAATAGGCACTTTAAGTACTTCAGCACCATCCTTAAGAAAACGGGCAGGTATTAGGTCTAGACCGGTACTTTTTGAGGGTGATAGGCTAAGTAGATTTTTAAAAACGAAATCCTCAGAAACGGGTTTTAAAAATAACTTTTCTGAATTTTGTAACTTTTCTAAATAAAAATTATTTAGAGTTTCGGACCCTATACTATATTTATTACTTGATAACGGTAATTTCTTAACTAAATTAGAGGCAACATTAGTAAAATAATTATTAAATAAATTACTAACTAGAGTATGATCATGAATCAGCTCACCGTTATCTTGCAGAACAATATTCGATTTAGATTTAAGGTTTTTATAACCTAAAGATTTTAGGGTAGACCATAGACTTTTTGGATTATCTTTATTCTCACTTATTTTGTTGTACAAATATTCAGATTTAGCTTTTTTTTATTTCCCGTTGGACAAGGTTTCTATATTTGCAGTAATTATTATAATCAGCTAAAACACGGTATTTCCTAAATTTATACAAATAGTTATCTCTTTCTCTGATATTACTAAGAATACCCGAGGTCATCCAGGGCTCAGTGCGTTGTTTAAGACTAATTTCTTTAATTGGTGCTACAGTATTAAGTGCCTTTAAAAATATATCTTTAAAAACAGTGTACGCAAGGTTAATGTCAGCGGCCTTAAAACAGGGTTCCCAGTCAGAATTAACTAACAAACTTAAAAAGCGTTCCTTGCTGTAATTTTTCATAGACCTAACTGTTACTGTTTTATGATCCCCGAAAAAAGATTTTTGTGTCTTTCTTGTGCAAAAAACTATAAAATGATCGCTTAGACCTATAGGTAAAACCCCAGATTGAGTACATGGCAACAACGTAGTTTTATTCCAAAATTGTAACATTACGAAACGGCTACTGAAGAAAATCTGAGTATGAAACTTTTGATATTAAAAAAAGAGCATAATTGTTGTTGGAATTCATCATGTAAGATTAGCTCACCCCCCCCCCCCCCCCCCCCCCCCCAAACAGTAGTTAATGTAATTACGGTTTGCTGTTGCCTTCACCAGTTCATTTTGCTAATTGGTCTAGCTAGTATTTACATTTATTTAGGGTAGGTGTAAAACGCGGATCCGGATCCGGATCCGGATTCAGGATCCGGATACGGATCAGGACCCGGATTTGAGAGTGTAAAAGGCGGATCCGGATTTACATACAATCCGTAACTGAGTGTAATATGCGGATTCTGAAATACGCAATCCGTATTGCAGTGTAAAACGCGGATTCATATATTTTGTGAATCCGGAATGGAGTGTAAAACACGGATTTACGTTAATTACCAAGTTTTAATGGATCCGGAATGGAGTGTAAAACACGGATTTTCGTTAATTACCAAGTTTTGTTGGATCCGGAACGGAGTGTAAAATACGGATTTTCGTTAATTACCAAGTTTTATTGGATCCGGAATGGAGTGTAAAACACGGATTTACGTTAATTACCAAGCTTTATTGGATCCGGAATGGAGTGTAAAACACGGATTTTCGTTAATTACCAAGTTTTGTTGGATCCGGAACGGAGTGTAAAATACGGATTTAAGTTAATTACCAAGTTTTATTGGATCCGGAATGGAGTGTAAAACACGGATTTACGTTAATTACCAAGTTTTGTTGGATCCGGAACGGAGTGTAAAATACGGATTTTCGCTAATTACCAAGTTTTATTGGATCCGGAATGGAGTGTAAAATACGGATTTACGTTAATTACCAAGTTTTATTGGATCCGGAATGGAGTGTAAAACACGGATTTACGTTAATTACCAAGCTTTATTGGATCCGGAATGGAGTGTAAAACACGGATTTTCGTTAATTACCAAGTTTTGTTGGATCCGGAACGGAGTGTAAAATACGGATTTAAGTTAATTACCAAGTTTTATTGGATCCGGAATGGAGTGTAAAACACGGATTTACGTTAATTACCAAGTTTTGTTGGATCCGGAACGGAGTGTAAAATACGGATTTTCGCTAATTACCAAGTTTTATTGGATCCGGAATGGAGTGTAAAATACGGATTTACGTTAATTACCAAGTTTTATTGGATCCGGAATGGAGTGTAAAACACGGATTTTCGTTAATTACCAAGTTTTGTTGGATCCGGAACGGAGTGTAAAATACGGATTTTCGTTAATTACCAAGTTTTATTGGATCCGGAATGGAGTGTAAAACACGGATTTTCGTTAATTACCAAGTTTTGTTGGATCCGGAACGGGGTGTAAAACGCGGATTCAATTTATTTACCAAGTGTTACTGGATCCGGGAAGGGGTGTAAAACGCGGATTGATTCAGGTTTATTACAAAGTGTTACTGGATCCGGGAAGGGGTGTAAAATGCGGATTTACGTTAATTACTGAGTTTGTTAATGAGGGACACAACTATTAATGAGGGACACATATTAAAGAGGGACACAAACATTAATGGGGGACACCGTAATAGTTAATAGACACCTTAATAATTTGTCTATGTCTAGGGGCCACACATATGCTTAATCCGGCTCTGGGGGACACCTTAATAGGGGTCAATGCTTCCCAATGAATTATTAATAAGGGGCGATGGTGATGCTGGCCGTCAGACATTATTAGATATTGATTAGCTGAAAAACTACTACTGTGGGAACGTGACCTCTCTGGTAGAGCGGCTCTGTAGACAACAGAGCCAATACAACGATATGTGTCCCACATTAATGTTTGAGTCCTGGCCGCCGCTATGGGCTTCCGTACCCCTTATACTAGAGACAACACAACCATATATATTAGTATTACCTTTTATGTCCTGTTCTGTTCCCTGATTGGCTTATCCATCCCAACCTCCCTTACAAACAAGAATCACTGTTCTGCCTAGCTGGCGGTAGTTTGTACTGCATCATAGCGTCTTCTATTTAAGGCCTTGCAAGCGTGCTGCCTTCCTAATTAATGGAGGCTGAACTGTTCAGTATAATTTCTTATTTAATTTCTTATTAAACATGGATGACAGTGATGACTTTGTAAAGGTTCCATTTACGGGATTCGTTATTCCGAGTCCAACCAATGAAACAGCCATTGTTGAGCCGCTTGAACTCACTACCCAAACATCGTGCACCCCGAGTCCGGAGAAGAAAAAAACCAGGAAAGTCCGCAAGCCAAGAAAAGTTACTAAAGAACAATAAACATTGTACTAATTAATAATTGTAACTAGATGAGGGTCTGGGTCTTTATTGCATATGCGTTTTACAAATTGTTCATTAAAACTTACTAATTTCACTTGAATCCGCGTTTTACACCCCTTCCCGGATCCAATAAAACTTGGTAATTAACGTAAATCCGTGTTTTACACTCCATCCCGGATCCAACAAAACTTGGTAATTAACGTAAATCCGTGTTTTACACTCCATTCCGGATCCAATAAAACTTGGTAATTAACGTAAATCCGTGTTTTACACTCCATTCCGGATCAAATAAAACTTGGTAATTGACGTAAATCCGTGTTTTACACTCCATTCCGGATCCAACAAAACTTGGTAATTAACGTAAATCCGTGTTTTACACTCCATTCCGGATCCAATAAAACTTGGTAATTAATGTAAATCCGTGTTTTACACTCCATTCCGGATCCAACAAAACTTGGTAATTAACGTAAATCCGTGTTTTACACTCCATTCCGGATCCAACAAAACTTGGTAATTACGTAAATCCGTGTTTTACACTCCGTTCCGGATCCAATAAAACTTGGTAATTAATGTAAACCCGTGTTTTACACCCCTTCTCGGATCCAATAAACTAGGTAATTAACGTAAATCCGCGTTATACACCCCTTCTCGGATCCAATAAAACTTTGTAATTAACTAGAATCCGCGTTTTACACCCCTTCCCGGATCCAATAAAACTTGGTAATTAACGTAAATCCGTGTTTTACACTCCATCCCGGATCCATTAAAACTTGGTAATTAACGTAAATCCGTGTTTTACACTCCATTCCGGATCCAACAAAACTTGGTAATTAACGTAAATCCGTGTTTTACACTCCATTCCGGATCCAATAAAACTTGGTAATTAACGTAAATCCGTGTTTTACACTCCATTCCGGATCAAATAAAACTTGGTAATTGACGTAAATCCGTGTTTTACACTCCATTCCGGATCCAACAAAACTTGGTAATTAACGTAAATCCGTGTTTTACACTCCATTCCGGATCCAATAAAACTTGGTAATTAACGTAAATCCGTGTTTTACACTCCATTCCGGATCCAATAAAACTTGGTAATTAACGTAAATCCGTGTTTTACACTCCATTCCGGATCCAACAAAACTTGGTAATTAACGTAAATCCGTGTTTTACACTCCATTCCGGATCCAACAAAACTTGGTAATTAACGTAAATCCGTGTTTTACACTCCATTCCGGATCCAATAAAACTTGGTAATTAACGTAAATCCGTGTTTTACACTCCATTCCGGATCCAACAAAACTTGGTAATTAACGTAAATCCGTGTTTTACACTCCATTCCGGATCCAACAAAACTTGGTAATTAACGTAAATCCGTGTTTTACACTCCATTCCGGATCCAATAAAACTTGGTAATTAACGTAAATCCGTGTTTTACACTCCATTCCGGATCCAATAAAACTTGGTAATTAACGTAAATCCGTGTTTTACACTCCATTCCGGATCCAACAAAACTTGGTAATTAACGTAAAT